>JAVJGG010000130.1:0-23910 GCA_035590195.1 Aviceda cuculoides
AAATAAATAGTAATGCTCAAACATTAACTACTTCATAATCAATCAATTAAAGCTTAACTGGTGAAATAAAAATTAAAATAATGCTTTAGACCTACAGGAACTGAACTGCTGGACAAAAACCTGCTTCTAAATACAACAGGAATTTTTTTCTACTTGGTATATTTTCATGTTCCCATCTATTGGAGGAAGAAAATTCAGCAGAACTGGAGGAATATAGTTATTTTCTTGACAAAATAAAACTAGGGGAACTCTTGGCATCCCAACAATACTTGTAGGGGTTTGGTTTTATACTTAGATGCGTTATTTTTGAGTGGAACACAACCAAGAAGAGATGAGTTTCAGACCTGTCAGCAAGAAGCACAACTGTGAGGGACAGTCCCCTCTGGAAACTGAGCTTATTTGTACCCAGAACCGAGTTGTTTTTGGGGTTTGGTGAGGGGCAGCTTGGGGAATCCATACGCCATCATGTGTGGCACCCCAGTGGTACAGACCTCCTCTCTCTACAATACACAGCATTTTTCCAAGAAGACCCATAAGCCACAGAGAAGCCATGGATAAAAGTCCTTCCAGTAATTTCAACGAAGAGAGGATTTTACCCTAAAGAAAGGATTTTTTTTTTTTTTTTTCCCCCTTCTCCCCCTCTATAAGGCTATCACAACAGAGCGCTCTCTTGGGGTTTCTGGATGAGTGGGAACAGCATCTTAAACCATCAGCCGGTTTCAAGCATGCTGCGCTCGTGGCCGTTCAAGCTGACTGCAGCAATGCCACACGGTGCGACTGCAGCTCCCCAGGGCTCCCATCCCAAACCACCGTGTGCTCCTGTCATCGGCACGTAAAGCCTTCCACAGGGCTCCCCGACCCTGGAAATCCCAAGCCGTTTAAGGATGTCTGCACCCATGGCTTTTGTGGAGATGGCATCGTACAGAAGGAAAAAGTTAAATCCCTCACTGCGACTGGCGAAGGTCTCCCTTGGCAAAGGCAGGATGCCAGCTGATGGCTTCGATTAAAGTAAATATTGACGCACATCCTCCTTCCAGGGCTACTGGGCACACGGCTCAGATCCAGGACAAGGTGTTGCATGGGAATCAGCACACCAACTTCTCTGCTGCATGGCCAACACCCTCCTGCTGCAGCAGGGGCAGTTTTCGGCTCTCAGTGGGATATCACAGCTTACGTACCCAGGGAAAGAAATTTTCAAGGCACCAGAGAATGTTCCGAGATCAGCTCCTGCTGATGGGATGGCAGAGTTCTTCCACCAAATGCCAGCTGTCAGAGAATCAGAGAATCGTTTAGGTTGGAAAAGGTCTTTAAGATCATCAAGTCCAACCGTTAACCTAGCGCTGCCGAGTCCACCACTAAACCATGTCCCTAAGCGCCACATCTATACGTCTTTTAAATATCTCCAGGGATGGTGACTCCACCACTTCCCTGGGCAGCCTGGTCCAGTGTTTGACAGCCCTTTTGGTGAAGAAATTTTTCCTAGTATCCAACTAAGCCTCCCCTGGTGTAACCCGAGGCAGTTTCCTCTCATCCTATCACTTGTTATTGGGAGAAGAGACCGACCCCTCCCTCACTAGAACCTCCCTTCAGGCAGTTGTGGAGAGGTGGGGATCCAGTCCAAGTGGAGTCAACAGAGGGCCAGGGTCGCTGGGAGAGGACACGCTGCCGTGTCAGGACCGTCGACTGAGAGGGAGCCGAGACAGGCAGCTCAGACTGGACACCCAACTTCCAGACAAATGAAGTCAGCAGGAAAAAAATTCCCAGCAAGTTAAGGTAAGCACCCCAAAGACTTCAAAAAAAAATATTGTACAGGCAGACGCAAACAGACTAGTGTAACTATACCTTATACTGGTATGGGAATGGGGATATCTAGTTTGGGATGAGACATCCTTCCACACTGTAAGTGCACCATTAGTTGTGCTGGTAAAAGGATACTTCTAACTGATAAACCCAGAAGCACTCCAGAAGAAATAGTCTGCTTGCAAGGGTAAATCAACTCTTACACTGTCATCTAAAAAATATCCTGCTGGTTAAAAGGTACCAAAAAATTAAGTACAAAAAAAGGCTAGATCACATCAAATAATGATTAGTCATAAGCAGATACATTATATCATACACACATCTTTGCTCTGTTAAGCATTAATCTAAATGAACATATTTAAAAAGACATATAATATGGATAAGCACTTTTTGTCAGAAGACAGCAACTCCCGTTAGTGAGTAAGAAAGGAAAAACTACAGAGGAGAGCAGAATGAGGCATTCCATGCAAGGAGCAGTCCAAGAATGAGAAAAATATATGGCACAGTAACCTGATACATACAGCTTTCTGGTATCGACAATAAAATTCTCATGTTGCATGTACTTATACACATTCCGTGCGTCTCTTCTAAACTCATTCCTTTTTACAGGACTTTTTTTCTTTTAATCTTGAATTGCAAGCTACCTGATATGACATACTGCTGTCCTCCAGAATTGTACGATTATTCAGTTTGAAAAGATTACTCTAGTGAGTATCGAGTGACACTGTGCTCAAATATACACTAAAACAACTGCTTATTTAGCTGCAACTCAAACCAGGCAGCGTTAGCTGCGCGCAGTTATCACTTCAAAATGTCAAGAAAGTTCTTTCAAAAGCTTCATGCACACACACCCCCCTAAATATATCTTGTGCCAAACCACAGCAAATACTCTCTGTAATAAACCCAACTGTAAAGCTTTTTTTTTTTTTTTTTTTTTTTTTCCCTGCCTTGTGAAGTTCCAGCTTCAAAGAGCACTCGGGTATGAAGCCAAACCTCAACCTAAGCACATGGCTACATTGTTTCCTCCCGTCGTTGTTAATTTACGGACAATTTGCTACATTTGACAATTACCGGTCTCTACAAATAAACTTTCTCTGGTGAGAGTTTTTTGCTTGGTAGAATGTTGCCTAACCTCCCCTCTGCTCCTAAAGCCCTGGCTTTTGGGGGAGTTAGAGGATACGCGGGACGACAGGCAAAAGGAAACCCCGCAGAAAAGCAAAGAGAAGTTGTGTAAAGAAGCAGTACTTGCGTCCGAAGGCACAGAAACAGGGGAACGACAGCACAACAGAAGCCTTTCTTTTTCTCATTACCATTTTGTTGGAAGTTTTTCAGCGTGATGATCTCCTACAGCACCTTCTATGATGAAATCGGATGAGGTCAAAATTACCCCAACTCAGCCTTAATGGTTCATGTCTTTCGCTTAAGCTAAAAATAAAGATACACATGGGTGATTATGAAATGGCAGACACAAGAAACTGAAAATAATGCTTTGTTTCAGGATTCTGAATTGCCGTGAATTGTGAAAAAAAATAAAAAAGAAAAAACTCGGGATGCAAAAATGCTTTATCTTAAATGATGGATATAATGTATATAAATTAAAATATATACACATCGGAACAATAAATGGCTCATAAAAACACATAATGGAAGTAACAGGTAAAAAATTGTATTCTGTTTCTACCAAATGACAGAAACTAATAGAAACCTGGTTACATTAACAGAAAACACATTTGCCACGGTATATTCCTGTTTAGGATAAAGGCATTTTACCAGTTACACAGCTGCAATTAGGATCACCTCGGTCACAAACAGCGGGGGCAGGATTATTACCAGCTTATTTGTTATACTGAATTACCTGTCATATGTGTGCGCAGAAGTACCGGCTTAAACATTCAAACAAATTGCCTCCAAGAAAAGTCATCTTTATTTTTATTGTCCTCAATTTCACGCCCAGGCCGGCAACATATAACGTATGCATGTCAGCACGCAGCCGGCAGTTTGAGGGATCCACACTGACACGACAAGAACTAATCCTATTATTTCCTTAACGGCATCTGAATAGGCATTTTCCAAGTACTGCTTCTTATTGTAAGTTTAACCCATGTGTTAATTCTCTTACTGAGATCTCAAGCTGCTTTCTCTAGAATCGGGGATTTAGGGGAATAAAATCCCTTCTATTCAATTTCGCACTTAAGAGACAAACCTTTCAAAATTAAACAGGGGCTTGCAGACCGTTTGCCTTAAAAATATCGCTTCTCTTTCCAAGGCATTGGAAAATATCTCTAAAGCCCATTTTAGCGCATAGAAAATAAGTTTTTAGCACATCTCAAGTTTAAACCTGACAGTAGTTTGGGCAGCTGCCTTTAAGTAAGAATCAGGACTGCAGAAATACATCACGGAAAAGATTTTTCAGAATGATTTTAATGACAATTCGATGAGTGAACAACCAAGCGGTGCTCCATTAGAGTAAATTATTTCCTACGATTGCAATTCTCCTCCAGTAAACCACAATATTCAAAGGTGATCAAGTGGGAAAAGACTTGGGAAAAAACAGGCTCCCAGCAGTCAATTCCCTTGGCTGAAGAAATTTTTGAGCACATCGTGTTCTGGGGAGATTTCCTTTCTGTAATCAAATATTAAAATATGAAGTACAATGAAAACAAACATCTTACTATACACACGCACTTTCTGTGCTTTCCAGCAAAGCCCCAGTAGCAGATTTGCTGTGGGTACGCAGGAACTTATAGGTAGCATATTAAATATTGATTAAAAATAAATCCAAATAATTAGACTTAAATTTTAATACCCATGTACATTTCTCTATAATTCATCATGAACGGAATTTTATAAGGTTCCATGAGAGGCTCTGGGTTTAATTTTAATTATGCATTTATTACATAATTCACAAAATTCAGTAATGTGCAATGAGTCTCCCAGCCATTCAAGTGAGTAACGAGATTTATCAGCCCAGTTTGTCACACAACAAACAGGATTCAAAGCCGTTATAAAGGCGGGTGATGAAAGATACATGGAGGGAGGGAAGAACCAGCAGCAGCTTTATTTCCATGTAATAATGCTAATAATATGCAAATAATTCCCCGTCTTAATGAATACTTCAGCTAAATGCCACATTCAAAACGGAGACTGCATGCTGAAAGCTCGCAGTGGCAGAGGAAACACGGCCGCTCGGCTGCTCCGAGTTTTCAAAACTCTTTGGAAGCCACGAGGTTACAACCGCAGGTACCACCGAGCATCCAGCCAGCCAGCCCCCCCCCAAAATGATGCTGTCGCATAGCAGAAGATATTGAAGGTCTTCAGGCTCCTTACGTCCTGGTTTTTAAGAGTGACAGTCATGTCAAAGCTACCTTAAAAACGTGCAGCGTTTTCAAAATATGCAGGGATCCACCTGTACCTCTAGGGAGGTAAGTCTGGCCTCCGGAGCGTGGCTCTCAGGGCGCGTACGAGAGGATCTTAAATGCCCAAACCTCCAGTGGACTGGGACTTGCTCTCCTAAGTACTTCTGGTCACTTTTCAAATTCGTATTTGGAAGTTTCTGCCAAATCTCTGCCATTATTAGAAGAGTGAGTCTTGCCGTCCTTCAACGAATATTTAAATTAATTATTTTTTCCCTTCGCCAAGCTTTTGCCAACCTCCCCCCTTTCAGCAGGTATCATCTCCTCCGGGAGAAGGGGCACGTGCTCAGAAGTAGGCGATACCAGCTATTGTAACACCCTTGAGCTACTGTGCTTTTGCGTGCTGTTCTCTTCCCCGATTATTTTATCCTCAAACATCTTCTGGGATCTCAAATATTTAAGACTTAAGACTCGCAGCTTGCTCACAAAGCAAAACCACCCCCTGTCTGCAGCATCCCTTCCCACGTTCTCACTTGAAACCCACATTTTCATTCCTGCTTAGACATCCCTTTCATTCAGCTTCCCACATCCACACGTTCTCTCCGATTTCCAGTCTATCTCCCCTTTCTACAAACCCTTAGGAGAAGCACGGACCTCCTGGGTGCCTCGTCCCTCTGCTCTCTAGCACCCAGTTCAAGGCTCAGGCCCAACGTCCGTGATTAGGGACAGTCACGGCCAACCTGACCGTGTGTCCTTACAGCCGAGACCCTTCCTACTCATCTTCAAGTGTTCTCCAAGGGGACACCTTCCCCCTCGCCTTCAGTCTCCACCTCTATCCATTCAGTGGTCCAAATTTACTCGCCGCCTTCATACACCAAACGCACAAATTACTTCTGAGTTTTTCAGAAACATTAACCTTCAGAAGCATGTTTCTTCTCATACCTCCACAATTTCAGAGGCACTTCGGAAATAGAAAATCATTACTGCTCTGCTCCAGCTGGATGGTGGCCTCTTCACCCGCCGCCGATCCAAGTGGTCAGCTTGAATCCTTGAGGGAGGGGCTTTTGCTCCCACCTCTTCCAGAATTGCAGCTTTCTTACAATCAGAATTGACAAAGTTAGAAAAATGCCTTAATCACAGGATTTAAAAATATATAAATGTACATGGGGGCAGCGGCACTTTTTACTTCTTGATTTTCAGCATTTCAGACTCATGCTCTCCAGCTGGTTTTTGGTAACTAGAGTCAGGGGTGCATATATACATTTCTTAAGCACAAATTGAGGGTTCTTCTCTCATGTGATTACCACATATTAGCAGCTGACGTTCTAAAAGGAAGAACAAATGCTCTCCCAAATAATAACATTCACAGGTAGTAGCTCTATCTTTGTGTACAGCTACTGAATCAGCAATCCCATCCTCCACAAGAGTCACCTGCACTGTTTTCTTTCCCCTTGTTCAAGGGAGGGCATGATGAGGACAGAGCTACATGGGGTATCCTCTTCTGAAAATCCCAATATATATCTATTTTTATGCATGCATACATTTATATATTATTTTATATATTTATATATGTATTTATTTCCACATTTTATACATATCTCTCCATGTATTTATCTATATATCTATCCCATTTTATATTTATTCACGTAAAGTTTAATCCGACACTGCAACTCCAGTTTTAAGTGCACAACATCAGCTTTGTGTTTCCCCTAATAGTTGCACTTACCACACCACAGCTTGGAGGCAGCCACACAGTAAAAGAACAAGCTGGCATCTGTAAGCTTTGGTTATCACATGAGTTGGTTTAATTTTTTTCAGTTGTTTTCTTACGGACAGATATCTTATCTGACCATATTGTACGTATGCCACATACAACACACCAGAAGCAATCTCAGAGATACTTCGTGTTTCTGGAGGTTTTACAGAGACAAGAGGGAAGAGACGCAGAGTTGCCATGGAAGATCCAGGCTCGAAATCAGTTTGAGCCCACAAAAGATCCCCCTGATGCTGAACAGGACCCTCCTCTGCTCTCATCCCTGGGGAAGGACTAGAGCGTGAACCTCTCCCGTCTTGGGCATCAAAGGACCTGCACAGAAGAGAGCCCTATAAATGACAGAAAACGGCAATACCCTCCTGGGGTCCCGAGCAGGCAACCGTGAGACACGAGCTCCTGAGCCATCCAAACTGGAAGACAACAAAACAAACCTTTAGCAACCTCTCTCCTCCGAAATCCTCAGCTCCAGTGCTCTCATATGACTTCACTGTGAAATCTCTGGCCCTTCAAATATTTTGCTTGTTTTGACCTCAACACAGAGGGGTAATCTGCTGCTTTCACGGGGAGGTGGGACCAGCAGGGGGAGGATTTTTTTCAACATCTGATCCAGCATCAGCAGAGCTCCCCACCCACTGAACGCATGCTTTCTGAACTAAAAAAGAAACTAGTTCCTCATCTTTCACTTAAAGGATGCCTTTAGACACCAGATGACAGTGCCCTGTTCCCAGATATTCACTGCAAAGTATCAAAGTTGCTGCAGGAAACAAGAAATCCTGAGCCAGGAAAGACCCAGAGACTGTATTGCACCCACTGGCATGCGAGGTTTCCAAAATAAAGATTGTAAATTTGACTGTCCTCATAACCCAGACAGCAACCAGTCTGTTGGCCAGCAGAATTACTCAGGAAAGATACTGAGTCTGAAATAAGTCAAATTACGCTTCACCATTCCTCTTCCGTGTACGTCATGGGGAACACTCGGGTGAAGAAGAGGTGGCAGCTTCAGCTGCCTCTGAAACGGTCTGACCTGGGGAAAAACCAGCACTGCCAACCAGGGCACCACGAAATACTTCGGACTCCAACTGATACCGCAGATTTCCAATAACCTGTGAAGCCCCTGATTCTTCCCCAAATCACCGTTGAGCAGATCCAAGCATGCAAAGGAAAACAAGCAGGAACAAGTCCTGCAGCAGGTCTTGAAGGGACCGTTTCAACCCATTCATCAATTATAGAACCCAAATAAAATAGAGGAAGGAAGACGGACAAATAAGCAACCAGAGCAGCCTATCTAAGCTACAAGGTGGGGGAACATCACTTAATAAGGCAATTTTGTGAGCAGCACCAGAGCAGGAGACCTTTATTCTGGCCTCTGCAATCACCACCTGAAGCACTCTGTTGACACAACACAACATGGCTCAATTTCGAGCACCGCTGAGGTTGAGTAATTTCAAACATCTTTTAATGTTTGTAGATAGTCCAGAGGGAAGTTGGCCGAAAAGATCTCCAAGGCAGCCACGTGAAAATAGATACAAACCCCTTCAAATCATTACAGCGCCAGGCAGGAGGGAGGAACGGAGACTGAAGAGGGAAAGGGGGAAAGGTGAAGATCCAGACTTCCAGCTAGACTGCTTAAAGCATTTATTTATGTCCAGTGACTCCATTACAAGTTTATAGTGTGCCCTGGGGAGCAGTAACAGACCAATTCCATCAACCCAGATTGGTACTTCAAAAGTAAGATTTTAAGTGTAATCCGCACTCTTCTTTCTTCTCACGGTATGAATACTCACATTAGAGGGAGGTCATTCTCCTGTTTTCTTCTGGGTAGCAAAAATGTTGCACGAGAAATCAGATAAGATGTTAATACAGCTGTACTTAACCAGAATATTACACACTAAGGCACTGGCGCTTTTAATGAAAATCTGGGAAAGACTGCTGATAAACCTGGGTTAGAAACACAGCATGCCAGGGAAAACAGGCAAACAGATTCATCTACAGAACCTCCCCTAAACTTGCGAGGTCAAGGGAGAACCCTTTGAAAATCTTAATTAAATTTACAAGGGAAAAAATTAGCTGCTCAACATTAGTAGTACAGGATCTTCTGGAGGGTGATTCAGCAACAAGACTACCTTGTGCTGGGTGGTGGTCAGGTGTGTTCGAAAGACATTTGGGGAAAGGCGTGGGGAAACTGAGGCATGGGAATGAAAAGGACCTCCAGCATATCAGCATCTTCTAAATCCAATTCAAGTCTCACACCAGGTTGTTTGGATAACCAAAAGTAACCGCAGAGGAGCAAAAGGGCCTTTCAGATACTGCTGGTCTGAACCCCTCAATTGTTACCATTTTTCTCCAGTTTACAGGCATTACCTTACTGCCTAGGTCAAGCCAGCATCCCAGCAAGGAATTTCAGGATAACAAAGAGTAATAACAGAACAGCACTTACAGTTTAGTCGGAGTTTTTTGTCATGCACATTATGAGGATTCAGAATTAGGAAACCTGTCTCGAGAACTTCCAGGGAAACGCAACACAAATTCCTGGCACCTATTTCTGCATGCCCTATTAAGAAAACAGGGCTTCCCTGCAATCGTGACTGTGAATGCCACCAACTCATCGCTCCTGCTCCACTTCGCACCCCTGAAGTGAGCCAAGCAGTAAAGGATGCCGTGGCGAGCAGCAACACGCTGACGCTGCAGAAACTGCAGTACACGTGGCTAAAAGCTACTCGAATCTCTTACTGTCCTCGTAACTCGGTGCACAAACTGGATCACCTCCTGCTCCAGCAGCTGACTGCTCAGGACAGGAGAATTTAAATCTGGCAGGAGGGGAAAACAAAGGGCCAGAAATCCTGAGCCGTGCATGAAGCGTAGAGACGATGAATGCAGACTGTTCAGTCTTCCTCTGGATGAGCAGCAAGCCTCTTCTTCAGCAGCCTGAAGCTTTCTGTTAGTGCGTAGCAGTGGTAAAGTTCTTAGAAGTTAAAACAAATGTAAATGTTAATGAACCAATGCCCACACCACTTCTGTCATGTATGGAGAAGCCTCTGTTTGTATGGTGGGGTGGGGGGCGGAAAAACCACATCAGGAACACCAGATTTGCTCTAGAGACAGAAATAGGGACAACTGTGCAGCTTCAACCTGAACCTTAAGAGAGCTGGTCGGCAGATCTCTCTGCTTTGGACATCTCTCGCTGCATCTACTGCTTCTGAGCACCTCTGACAGCATCGCTTTTAGAGTTTCAAAGGAAAGCAAAGTTAAATCCTTCCTACCCATTTGCAGCAACAAAATCACCATGCTTTCTTCAGGAGATGATTCATCCCCTTATATACATACACAGCGGCATCCCAAACAGGACCAGGACAGTTTACCTTTCTCCCCAAGTTAAAACCACTCTCCCAGCACCCGACAACACAAAGTTTTATGGGTATTTGATGGGTGAAGAATGAAAAAGGGTGGGCACGACAGCAAAGGCCCCCTCCCACATCACCTAACTGAGGACAGAAAGCCTCAGAGGCCGCTGCATTTACGGAGCACCAGCAGCTGCTAAAGATACTCCTAAGCCTCTGCCAATACCGAAATATCTGACACCGAAACCGTTTCCTAAAGGAAGATTTCCCTCCACGCAGCCAGACAGAGCACAAACCGCTCCACCAAGCCCCCACTCATTTGCCACTTGCTCACACCCAGCAGAGGTAAGGAGGAAATCAGCACCTCCGCAGTTTTGTCACAGATGCCGTGGATTTCCTGGACAGACAGACTGTAGGTGCTGCCCTGCTGGGACACTGCACTCCACGTCACGGCACATTCCGAGGATCGTGATCCCAGCATTAGCTGTGTGAGCGCTACCAAGAAATAGCTCTTTTTCAAGCCTGATTTCTCCAGCTCCCATCGTTTGCATTTTGAGGCAGATTCTTACCATGAGCAAACTCATCACTGCCCAGCTCACTTTGTCCATCCAGCCCAGACACCACATTTGTTCACACAAGACTGCGACATAGGGATTTTTCCTTCAAAAAATGAGGAGTGTCAGCATTTTTGTATCATTCTTCTGGAGCAAGTGTGATCTGTTGGTGCCTGAGATGAAAAGATGCTACCACGCAGCACAACCACCCCATGCAGCAGCTGCTCTGACAGCCAGGACAACATCCTCCAAGCACCAAAATTTTCTCCTGTATTATTGCTTAAGCCTTTGCTTGGGGGAAAAAAAAAAAAAAAAAACAACAACAAAAAAACCCCCAACCACACAAAACCAACAACAGAAGTTTGTCTTTAAATCGAGACAGCAGAATTCACCTCCCTTGCCCCACTGAGGACCAAAAATACCAGCAAAACACTTAATCATGTGCTCAAGTAGCCCCTGCTTTTGGCACGCTTAAAATCAAGCTGTGCTTGACAGTTTTGTTAGGCCCATGCAGGACAAACTGAAGTCCCATCCTTCACCCCAGGCACAGCGTCGGTGGATTACTCAACTCCCCCCTCCCAAAAGCAGGAGCACGTTTCACCAGAACTCCACTTTGTCAGGCCACGATGAAGTCGCAGATCAGTCTGGCAGGTGGAAAAGCGGTTTTTAAATGCGTTGTTAGGGTCGACGTCTCTGAGAGAGCAGAAGAGGATCCCTTACGTGTTCAGGCAGTGTTGGGTTCTTCAGCAGCTCTCTACTGCCTGAATGTAAAGTAGTCTCAACTGGATTTCACTAATTCCTTCAAAGGCTCTCTTACACTCATCTCCACAGATTATCCAGTAAATATGCTTTAAGAAAGTGCTCTCTAACCCCAACAAGGCTATTCAAAAAATAAGGCTTAACCAGTTGACCTCTGATTATCTTCAGCATTTCACCCATCTGCCTCCGATACCCAAATTTCGCCTCAAAGCAACACCTCCTCGAGGTGCTGTAACTGGATGTTAATAATTACAAGGCTATTCAATGCCTTAAAGGAACTGGTGACATGAAAGCATCCAAATTGCCTCAAAAAAGCTCAGTAAGCGCCATGAACGCTAGACCCCTCTTGAAAGTCACCATGTCCCAGGCACACAATATTTCAGCAGTATTTCTGCTCTGAAGTGCCACAGTCTCAGTCGATTAATCAGTACCACCCCATCAGGATCTGGCCCACCGTGTGCAAGTCTAACACTTGCACGCGATTAACCCAAATGAAATGAGATGAACCCAAATCCTTAAATGTTAATTAACTCCCACATGATGACTTTAGTAAGAAACCTTTCCAGTAACTCTGCATTTTGTAGTGGCAATATTTACAAAATTTGGGAGCTGTGAATAAAACTGGAATTGCTCGACGGCAGCTTTCACTAAACACAGCAGACTGAAAAATAGGTGAAACTTGACAACACACTAAAAATCAGTGAATTGTTTGCCTGATGGCTCCTCCAGAGGCAAAGGTGCTGGCGTCCTCCTCCAGCTCCCTCATGCCCTCCTCCTTCCTTGACACCTCTGTAATTAGTCCATCTGTAGCATGGAGAACCGGTATCATTCATCCGCAAACTTAAGGGTTATCGCAAACCTACTGGGGTACCACCAACTTGTCCTTTTGCCCTTCTCTCCCAGGTTATCTTTAAGGTTCACCCACCTTTAACTGCAGCCAGGAGCTCATTCTGCCACCAAACATGTAAGAGGAGCTGGCAGTGGTAACAAGTTAATGCTTTTTCGATGACAAGCTTATTTTTAAGCGTTATGTTTGCTGGGGGCCGGGTGCCGATGCCCAACACAGTTGGGTGTGCGCTGTGCACTGCAGGCTTTCCAGACGCTGCCACCCTCCTGATGGCTGTAGACTAAAGGGAGCAATTTCAGCTGCTCCCAGCCTCTAAAAATGGTGTTTCACCCTTTCCAGCCTAGTATGCATGCTATCTAATATCTGATATAGACACTGTAAGCAGCTTTTGCATTCGAAGGCCTTCCACTGAGTGCAAATTACAAGTTAGGGCTCTTTAGGAGGAAATCTCTCTCACTGTGCATTTGAAATCACCCAGAGAGATCCTGATCCTAGCAGGGGCTGGAGATTGTTTCAATTACAAAAGGAAAAAAATGCACAAATACATCTTAAAGGAAAGGGAAGATGGAGCAGGAGCCTTCAAATGGATGCAGCTTTGTTAGAAACGGGAGGGGGGGGGGGGGCGGGAAATCCCAGGCAGAGGAAACCACCAAACACCAATTTGGGAAACAAAAGACCTGCAAGAGGCTGATTATGGCCTTGATTAGCAATCCCTGCTCAGGGCTGGAGCAAAAGGAGCAACGGTGAGCAAAGACATCCATGGGAAGAGTTGAAGCAAGGCAAATACTGCAGCAGTTTGCTGCTTTCCAAGACAGGTAAGCTACACAGACTCTTCACCCAACTGTTCTCCGCCAGGAGAGAGCGCGGAGCACCCTGTTGCCTGTGGAAATGAATCTTGGCTCACGAGCGAGACGGCACTGTTAGAGCGGAGGAAGCGCCTACATACAATTACACTGCCTTAATGAGTCTAAGAATAGATGAATATTTTATCAGGTTTCACCCTGCATATTTGGAGGGCTTTTCATTTCAGGAGAAAAGGAGGATGGAAATTCATGGCAATGGCATGGTGGGGCATCCGGCTGCTTCAAAAAGAGCCATGGAGCTGGTCTTGCACCTTTGAATCCCAACGATGTAGCTGGACCACGGACACAGCAAAACACGTGCGATGCCACCCCTCAGCCCGAGCCATCCTCTGCCACCAGCAACCTAAGGCCAGCTGCAATTTCGAGATACCTTCTTCTGGGGAGGATGGGACAGAGGGGGATCGCGTGCAGCTGTAGCCATCTCCTGGGTTTATGCAACAAAATTCTCTGCTCAGGCTCATCTGTCCTCCTGTAAAGAAACGTTGTGATCTAATAGAGCATCCCCCCCTTTCTGCAGAAGGAGCAGTAGTAACGGCTCCACATGCTCCTTTGTACCCACTGGTCTGGATCTGTTACCGACAGCTCTCTCTGCAGGGCGGTAGGCCATACCCTGAGCTAACTAAGACTTGTCCGTAGCAATCGATTTGGGGACATATACTGGTTTACCTGACACCCTGGGCAAATTGTCTCCCTCCATCTTGAATTAAACCTGAGCATGGAGCAAATGCGGCTGCATTTGTGTAGTGATACATGAAAGCGTCTGTGAAGCATTTTAGGATCCTTCAGGAAAAATGCTAAATATCTGTTCTATAATTCAATGTATGATAATATATTCACCACACATTTCAACTCTCCAATTGCACAGGAAAACCCAAGAAAATTGGTGCTCGCTGAAATGTTATGGTGCCAAGGGATGGCAACGGTCCAGGGTCTCGGAATATTCAACCAAGTTTTGTATGGGGTGCAGTGAAAGACCCCCTCACCACACACGCACAGAGCCTGCATGGCGTAGGATGAGGAGCGAGCTCCACACTCAAGCACGCTGGGTTCGACCTGCAAGTGCCAAAGCCGCAAGCTGGATGCTGTTTCACATTTCTGTGGTTGCCAAGATCCAAACCAAACCCTGCCTCAGTCCTCATGCAGCGAGGGCCTGGCCCTGCTTCGTTCCGCTGCCGCTTGCCAGGCGGAGAGACAGGTTAAGCATTTTTGCTTATTTTTCATTGTGTCTTCTTCTAAAAAGCTGTACCTTAGGTGCTTATATCTGCCAGCAGCTTTTTGCCTGACATGACCTCACGAGGACAGGGCTTCAGACCAGAAAGCGAGCGCACTTACCCTCTTTTTCCATGAACACATGCCATTAATTGCTACTCTTCTGGACTGTAACATATTTTTGTTCGCTGCTTGGAGCAACTCTGAGCACATAACTGCCCTCCATTGTTCCCGCTCTTCAGCTTACATGCGAACAAGAGAACCTACTGCTTTTCCAATGTGCTCAAACATAAAGACTCCAAGCAACATCATACGTTTAACAGACTTAGAGTTATTTTAGTATGTGCTAAATTATGAGAGTGTTTGAAATGCACTCACCTAAGTAATCAGTGCTTACACACCACACCTGCTTTTACACCTTGAGAAAAAAAGAAAGCACTACTGCTGCATGTTGCACTCGGGAATACTCTCCTCCGCAGTCCCCCTTCGATTTTCTCCAAGTCCCTGCCATTTTCTCCCCCAGCATCTTTGGTTTCTCAGTGACCACTTAAGCAAGTCACTTCTGGACCCCAGCCCTTGTTTCAAACCTCCTCCTGTTTTGCTGCGGTGCTACCGATAACACATCTCAGCCTGACAGCTGGAGCACTGCTGAAGTGAACTCGAGTGCCTTAGCAGGAGAGGCAGGAGAAGCACTTTAAAGTGCAAGTATTATTCTCCAGCAGTGAAGGACCCTTTCCTCCCGCCTCGAGCAACAGCAACCCTTCCATTCCTTTGGTTTCTAACAATATCTTCCTCCTGCTGCAGAGTTACAAAAGGCCCGACATGAAAATCTGCTCTTAAAACAAACTGTCAGCAGTTTTTAAAGCCCGTTAAGTAGTACACTGGAAGGAGAAGGGGAACCAACTCGCCTCGGAGGCAAACTCCAGTTCAGCTTTACTTAGCGAACTAAAATATATAAAAAAAAAAATACAGGTGCACATTGGTAAACCTGAGAGTTGGCAGGTTGCAGGATGGCAAAGCACAGGGTTTGCCAGCAGGACACCTTCTTGCTCAACAGCAAATAGAGCAAAACGGAGGGTCTCCAGTTGTTTCATGCAAGGACAGCGGGAGCTGTCAAAAGCCTGCTTCGACCCTCTCTTATCTGGAGACAAGGAAGAAGAGGACGTGTCTGCTATTACAGGGCACAATGCCACCTCTAAACCAGCTGTGGTCGCCTTAACTAGCTGCGAGACCAGCGCAGAGAGACTCCAGGAGCTAAGACAGCCTTGCCCACGGCTTAGTTCGAACCCTCTGGAGATCCTGGCAGATCCCCACCTGTAAAAACACTGGCAGGTGTCACAGGAACTGGGCGCAATTGTCAAAAGTCTTCGAAGAGAGCACTCTGGGAAAACGTCCGACCAGCGGAAGGTGATGATGCCTATCTGCAACAGGGCTGCAAAGTGCCAGTGGGAAGCGGGTATGCAAAAGCATACGCTGCGTTTGTTCTGCTCTGTACATGTGCCATCAACAACGCGTCGAGGGTTTATTTAATTTTAATACACTTGCTGGCGGGGAGCCAGCCATAGTTCTGTGACCTTCATTTTCTCATTGCCCGAGTGTGTATTTCACAGACCAACATATTATATACCTCCAGGTAATGAAGGCACATTTATAATCTGATAAACTACTATCCCTAGCTAGGCTCAGATGACACAACTTAAGAACTCCAGTGTTACCGTTATTTTTTTTTTTTTTCAGATGGAAGATTAAACCAAGAAATCATTGTCTACTCTTTTTTTCTCAAGCACTGTTGCATGTTGCACAGGATTCGACAAGTATAGAGTTGAGAGTTTGAAAACCCAGATTCCTGAGAAAACTAAGAAACCTGCTTAAGAAATATGGCAGGGTTACATTTTAACACCTTGTTACTTTTTGATGCTACTCTCATCTTGCAATGGGCCATTCAGGATCCCATCTTTATTATCTCAGTGCCATCAACACCACATTGATTTTGCCTCTTAGTAAAGGCAGAGTAATATTTAGACGTCTTAAAGAGTTTCAAGACTGGAAAGCCATTTCAATGTTAAGAACCTCAAGAAGCAAATCATAACATTTCAAAGAGGAGTTGTTTTTGACTCCAGTATTACCGAGCTAAATTACTTATACCATTACAGAAAAGTAATTCTGCATATGAGAAATGAGCAGCAGCACTTTGGTGATAAGGAGAGAGAGATATTTGTACTAACGAGGAAACGTAAGCTCCATTTTAACGCAGACTCGCTGCAGCCGTAACTCTGGAGCCGTTAGCAATGTCTCCCTGGCTTTCTCCAGGGAGCGACTCGGTATCACTATCACATACTTCTCCGGAGTGATGAAAGCACATTACAGGCTGATAAAAGGCAATCTGTGGTATTTCTTACAGGCCTCCAAAGATGAGCAATTTATTAAAAAGAGCTTTTCAGGAACCTGGCAAAACCAAAACGTTCTTCATCAACACCCCACACCAAATCCATCTTCCTTTAAATAAATTCCTAGAGCCAGTGCTACAAAGTTGCTCTTCCCTAATTGCCGCTGTTTCAAATTTGCAAATTACAAGTGGTAATGCTTCTTCACTTGTCACCAAAGATTTATCAACCCGATCCTGTGTCAAAAGGTCACACCAGTAAATCCGAGTGCACTCCCTAGCAAGCGGTTTGAGCCGGAGCTCCTCCTCTCCGCCTGAGCTGTCCCATCTATAACAAAATCAGGATGACATAACACGTAATAAAATAGCCTAAATAATTAAAAACAAAACTATAATTTTCAAAGTAAAAGAACAAAGCAGCTCGGAGATGTAACGAGCCTTGCTTTTCTTTATCCTCCATTCACTTACTCACACAACAGGTCTCCCAGGCACTACTGTGAATTAGAGTAATGAAGAGGTGCTCCAGGGTTTGGTTAAAGGCTACTGCATCCAGCTGTGCATCCTTCATTAGAACAAAAAGAAACCACCAGAAAGCTGAGGGTCTGATTCTCACTTACCATTTTAAACCACTCTGGCAGCGTAAATGCGAGAATAAATTATACCCACATCTCCTCTAACAGTGGCGTAAATGAGCTGTAATGTAAACGACGATCCAGCTGAAGATTTCAAGTTAAGAACTAAAGGAAACACGGAAGCCAGATGTTTTGTTGTCTCGTGCCTTGTGTAAAAGCTGCTTTCCAGGTGTGGTGGAGTTGTTCACCTCCCCTTTGAACAGCGCCTGGGAACTGCAGCATCATGCGAGACACAGTAAAAACTAGGCAGGGAAATGCCCGATAAATGAACCATCCAAAACCTCCCTTTACTGTGTCTGCACCTTCACTGATATAAAAATCTCTCTCCCAGCCCACCTGATGTCATAAAGCTCTCCGATTCACCCACACAGCTGCGAAAAGCTTAAGCCAAGCCCCTTCATGTGAAATCGGGTGAAAGCAGCTAAATCAGCCAAGTCAAGCGGAACAACCGGGCCTCACCTTGTGTGCAAGGAACTCTGCTCCTTACTGGTGTATCTTTATTCATCGTGGGGCACACCACTTGATTTCAGGCACATTATCCCTTTGGCTTCACAAGGGACGCTGGAGACTGAGTGGTATCTCCAGTCCTTTGCACTGACGGGGGTCACCACCCGACAATTTGTCCCTTGTAGCGACGTGTCATCCTCAAAAGCCCCAAACAAGAGGTGACCTTACAACAACGTACTGACGGGGATGCAGGAGACCAGGGTAGAAGTCTGGCACAAGCGCCTTGCCCTGATGTTTTCCTACCAGTGCTCGTTCCAGCCCCTGTCTGAACTTGACTGCAGTGCTAACATCAGTTTTTCCTTTTTTTTTTTAAACACTTAAGACTAAAAATAGAAGACGTACCTGTGCGTCTCAAACACGACATGCCCCGAGCAGCATGGCAAGTTCAAGTCACCCTGTGATTTATTGACTCTGGGATGTCTCCCTTCTGTCTGGGTCAGGACATCCTACTCCAAAAATCAGTTATCTGTATACTAGACCCAGTCCTACAGCCTGTAAAATGTTATTCTCCTTTTCCTTCAAAAATTTTGAGGGATTCTACTTCACCACTGATACTCCAGAATATATCATCTGAGTCTGTTATAGTAGACTGTGAGCAGAAAAATGTCAAAATACACGTTCCAAGATTATACTGTCAAACTGGATTGGGTGGGGACAAAATATTTTGGTAGAAAAAGATTTTAGAAGCTCATCTTTTAAATTACACTGCGGTGCTGAAAGCAAGTGGCACTCAGCATTTCAGTCAAAGCCTAATTCAATTTTACTCTGACTCAAAATAAGAAAACAGCACATTAATCCCAAATCCTGTAAACAGAGGCATGTAAACACTCTCTACCATCTTCCTCACCCATGCTGTGGAGGGTTGGCCCATGTTTTCAAAGCCTGTGTGAAAGCAGATGGTAGCTACCTAATTCGGATTTGATGCAATCTGCTGCTGGTGGGGAAAAAAAAAATCTTGACTGCCTCTCCTACAAATGTAAAACCTGGGAAGTTCAACCCCCTTCTTAGTTTTGTTATATGTTTTGTAACAGTTTTGCCAACAGACACAGCTATGCTCAGGGAGAACACATGCTTCTTGTTCTCAGCCTTAACTCAACAGCGAAAAAAACCCCGAGATAATTCTGGGAATGGTTAGTTGTCTGCTTGCTTAGCTCTTATTCTTAGTCTGGCTTTGCAACCACCACATGCACCACTGATGACAAGATGATACAGACGGACTGATACAGCGTATCTAGCTCATTTTTTATCATAGCATCTAAGATCTTACGGAAAATACACATGCATAACAGGTAACTGCTTTTTGTCTCAAAAGACACAGTCCTCCAGGTAGAGCATGATCCTCTGAGCCAGACCAGCCAACCGATTTTTTACCGTTTAGCTGTCCACTCGTCCTCACTGTAACATCCCAGACTGGATATGGGGATACCGCGGCAGACAGTGTCGAAAGTTACAGTAGAGGTAAACAGCACCCATTGTTCTCCCCTCACCCACAAATCCAGTCGGTTTAACCTAGAAGACAATCAGGTTGGTCAGACATGATTTGCCCTTGGTAAATCCGTGCTGACTGTTCCCAACCTCTTCCTTTTCCAGCACATGCCCAGAAATTTGTTCCGAGAGGACTCACTCCATGATCTCCCTAGTGACCGAAGAGGAGCTGACTGGCCTGTAGCTCCCTGGGTCATCCTTGTGGTCTTAAGGAAGATGGGGGCAATATTTGGCTTTCTCCCACCATTGAGGGCCTCCCCCAATCTCCATGAATTTTCAGAGATAACAGAGAGTGGCCTTGCTTTAATGAAGCAAAATGAAACACAATGCCCCGATGTACCTCTAGCAGAGTTCATAACATGATGCCTCAAAGTGAAAAACCTCTTTGACCCCACTCAAAACTCAAGGATTCGATAGTTTTTCTCTCTAAGAGATGAAAAACTGGTTGACACTACTAGTGATTAGTTAAGGCCCTTCACAGCAGCCTGTAAATAACCCTGGCTTGACACAAATGCCACTCGTCACAAAGCTTCAATGTCCTTCTTCAAAACTGGGCAATTTTATTTGACTGGGTTTCTCTGTGCAGGAATGGATTTTGGAGGTTGATTCTATGTGATACAATCAGGATGTTTTAGTTCCTGGAGAGAAGATGACACTTCTCCTCCTACCCACAGCTATAAACTTCAGAAGCGTGACACAGATTTCCTACAAACCTACAAATGTTTGCTTCACTGTTTCAGCAGCCTCAAAGTGCAATAACTGTATTAAAAAAAAAAAAAAAAAAAATCACTAACCTGAAGTTAGAACATTTCTGTGATCCCTGATGTTTTATAAACATTAAATGAAGCTTTCAATGAGCACATTCATATTCTCACTAGCACAGAGCCGCCTTGCTTTGGTTTTCTCTCCTGGGGAGAAATGCAGCTCTGAATCCCCCCATGACTAATTGAAAGAGTAAAAGCAGAAACTGGACAATCAGATGATGAGTCGGGTTGAGCTGGAAACTTTAGTGGAATACCGAGAAATGTACCAAGACAAGAGACTAGAAAGCTCTGCTTGTCGTTCCTTTTCTTCATTAAACCATTTACTTATGTTCCTGCAATACTCTTCCCTGACCCCATCCCAAACAATGTTTTTCAATACTTGGGTTTATAATCTCCTCCTATTATTGCTACCCTCAACACTTCACCGTGTGTGTGCTAACCTCATGTGGGGGCTGAGGTGATATGGGAAGACTCTTCAATGTAATTGATGCACGTTCTTGGTGCATTAATCCGTGTCAGATAAACAAATGCTAAGAATAAGACCTATCCCCAAACTCCGAAGTTACTCAGTATCAAAGCTTTTTTTATTTTTATTTTAACATTAAGTTCCTCATAAACCATCACTATCTACCTTCAAGACTTTAACAGAATTAAAGAAGGAAGAAAATGATGGAGAGAACCTGCATTTCTTCCTCTTGGAAAACTGTAAATCCCCAATAGCTCTAATTCTAACCCTAATTTGGGTGCCAGGTCAATCCCTTTTCATACGTCTCTTCGACAAGTGACATAGTACATTCATTGCTGGCAACACACTTACATTGAAGTATATCAGACCAGTGGCCCACCTTGGCTAACGTCCTGCCTTTGCAAGGGACTAAAATTCTTCAGGGGATGGGAAAGGGACCAGTCCATCAAGCCACTCTTTCCGCTTTCCTCTGTGGAGGAGAATTACTAGAAACTGCCAGCAGCCTGGAAGAGGAGCTGGAGGAATTTGTTACTGACTTGCTCCTGTGCTAAAGGCAAAGGCACAAAGCCTTTTTAACCCGTCGAGAACCAGCAAATCACGTAAAGACTTCTCATCTGCAATTACTTGATATACTCCTCGGCGAGCAGAACAAGAACATCCTTTCTCAAGTGACGCAAGGTTTTGCATTTTCCACCTGCTCTGTCATGGAAAAGTTTCTGTGGCTGAACTTCGCCCGCATCTGCTGCTGCTGACAAAGCAGAGCTGTTGTACTACAGCCTCATTCACTGCCACTCGTCCTAGATCAGGACCTCTGGGGGCAGGATCCAAGTCAGCAGCTAGCGCGGATGGGCCGTGCCAACGTTTAATCGAGGAAGGGTGCTACCAGGTGATGCTGCACCGGTGCCAAACCTCGCTCTGCCAAAACCACTCTGGAGACCGTCTGCAGCATTAACAGCACTGAAAGAGCTGGACCAGGGTCTGCTTTCTCCTTTAGGGAGGGCATAGCTGCTTTCCTTGGTTTCCGTGTCACCGCTTCAGGGCTTGTCACTAGATGCTGGACTGATGCCCACCCTCAGGGTCCATCCAAGTGTAACAGTTCAGTCCCTGGCAAACCAAACCTGTATTAAACCCGGAGCAATGCCGCCACCGCACACACCATGGGCTTGAAATTATGTGCCAGGTCTTGACCCGTCGGGTCATCTCTTAGATGGTATCAAGATCAGGGGCTGAGTTTTAATGCCCTGGAGCCAAGAGAGAGGCTACCCTCTGGCTCTTAACAGTGTAATTTCACAGAATACATCTCTGCAGAAGTACTCTTGCTCACTTTACAGGTTAGACGTAATTTCACAAGACTTATTTTCATGAAATGAGATTTTTTTTTTTATCCTCCTTTTTATAAATCATCTGATCTCACAGTATACTTCAGCTATAATATTAACTGTACAAATTCACATGTACCCAGGCAGAAATGTTAAACAGGGAACGCTCAAGAAGTGGAGAACGATGTGCAAGCAACTGTGAGGGGATACAGACAGATGCTAGGTTTAAGAGCATTACAGCATCTTGCATAGGACAGAAGATAGGCACATGCAACCATCTTTCACTAATCATTTGAAAAAACTTTGGGAAAGATAAATAAATCAAATGGATAATTAAGAAGGGACCGTTTCTGAAACACAACTGATAATTCAGCTGCATAAAATCTGGAGAAAGTTTTAGTCCTAACATCTCCTTCAACAAAGCCTGCCACTTTCAGCCTCTGCCACGTTGTTGCTACCTTTCACCTGGCAGCAATGAAAACTTTGCTTGAAACGACTATAAAAACATGCAAGAGCTCTTCTTGCCTACGCATGCAAGCAATTCCTCCACTGCTGCTCACAGAACTGCACTCGTGCTAGACTAATGGCAACAGTCACAAGCAATGTAACCTAAATGCAAAGATGAACAGCCTTTCAATCCTGGACCTAGAAGCCTTAGGTTTGCTCTTAGGTTTTTCAGAAACAAGGAAAAATTAAGAATACTGGGGAAGAAACTCCTCTTGTACTAAAGCTGAGCCCAAAGGGAAAGCAGACTACTTGGACACGGTGCTTTCCTCCTAAGCATAGATCAAGTCCTCAGATCTTTTAAAGCAAAGCTTCTCCAGCTTTACCCTATTTCCAGTATATTGATCCCAAGTACACTAAGATCAGCAGCCGTAATTATTACGGGTTTTGGAAGCAGACATTTTCTTGTAACTTGGACAGAACTTACACGTCGGTGAGATATTATTGTACTGCTGACTACTTGGCCTAAATAGTAGTAAGTCTGTGTGTCTACAGCAAAACGGCGAAAACCACAGTCATCTACTAAGAATGCAATCCACTGCCTCAGAAAGCAGTTTTGGCCAGATCTTAACGCTGTGGAAATTACATTTGTTTCAGCAATCAAATCTCCCTCTCATTACCTCACTGCTACTTGGCTTTTGATATAATTGACATGATCACTTGTAATGGTTAGGAAAGTTTTGATTTCAGAGCAGCCAATCTTGCCCTCTTTTTCTGTAGTATCTTAGACTCATCCATTTATACAATCAGATTTTTTTCCATATAAATACTCCTTTCTAGGAAAATAAATTCAAAATTGTTCCAATTTCCCAGTAATTAAGAATACAAATAGAGTGAAAGTCACAAAAAGTGTTTCTAAAAGGACAAAACTTCTTGCTTTTTCACCTGAGAGGATCAGCCTTCCTGATTATTTCCATCTGCAGAAGAGCTTGTCCCCAAATAGCGACAGAGCACTACAGACCCCTCTGAATGCTCTCCTTCACACCCGGCTGTCCCTACCACCCTGCAGGGAAGTCCTGCAGTTCTCCCCTCTCGAGCACGGGTCAGGGACACGACAGCCCAGGCTGTGTCCCATCCTGCCGGTCAGACTGAATTCTGGCCTCCAGAAACACGTCCTGGTGCTAAAACTACTTTTATAGAAATATTTCTCCCAGTGGCGAGAACAAGGCTGCTTGTTATAAAATCCTGTCCCACTAACAAACAGTTCTGCCATAAAGCCTTATCATCCTCTGCCAGCAACTGAGGCAGACAAAACTTTTCACAGAATCACAGAATAGTTTGGGTGGGAAGGGACCTTTCAAGGTCCATCTAGTCCAACCCCCTGCCATGGGCAGGGACATCTTCAACCAGACC
>JAVJGG010000131.1:0-23854 GCA_035590195.1 Aviceda cuculoides
AACATCAGGGTGTTATCAACATTCTTCGCATACTGAACTCAAAACACAGCACCGTACCAGCTACTAGGAAGACAACTCTCTCTCAGCTGAAACCAGGACAGGGACTCACATTTCAAGTTGCTGAGTGGTGCTTGGGGCTCCAGCAACTTCAATGCAGCAGACAGATCTGCTCTGATCAGTGGACATGTGGTGCAATAGCACTGCAGTTATACCACTGCAATTTTTCAGGACAGGAACATAATGAATCGAGCATAGATAGCGCCTTACTTCAGCCCAGCGAGGCTGTGCTCTCTAGGCTCCATCTACAGTCTGCACAAAGAGACCAACTTCTCCAGGGCATGATGAAGAGCGGTTGAATTAGATCTCTCTTCTCAACTACCTCGTATGTGAATCCAGCTCTTGTTGGTGGCTGCAGAGAGTCTTTGTTAATGAACCCAGAGAGCCTGTTGTTGGAATCTTCTGTTATTTAGTCCATCCACAAGAGGGAGCACGCTTACTTAGGTCTTAATCTAATGGGGTCGATCCAGATCACTTACTAGGACCAAACAATATCCCAGACAACAGGCCATACAAGTAACAGAAACCTAAGCTTTGCAGGGGGATACAACATCGAAATGAAAAGAACAAAAAAAGGAAAACCTAGCAGGCTGTAGGATCCTACTTTTCTGTCATCTGTGTATATCTGGCTTTAACTGTTTTCAGATAAATGTGACGCCTACGTCCATCTTCAGACTTCTTCCACAGATATCTTTGAAAATAGCAATGTATCAAGGTACCACTGCACTTTACCTCTTCTCATCTCTCTGGAGAAGCATGTGGAACTTCACTTTGAATGACAGCTGAAGATCTGTACTGAGTGAAGTGCTTTTAGGACTGGCTGTCAACAATAAATACTTATTTTACATGCCACTGTCCTCCAACATTTCTGTCAGTTCCCTTGCTTCCCACTGGTTTGCATAAGTCTTCAAAAGTTGTTCATTTTTGCAAGCTAAACAGGCTGGTAATGCAGCACAGATTAGAATCATTGGGTATGGAAGATTAAATTGCTTCAGTAAAATGGACTGATTGGAAACCATGCTTAAGCAGTCATCAACATAATTCACTAAGCAACCGTTCAACAACACGAAAGCTTGGTAGATGTGCCCAAATTCTGACTACAGCTTAAAAGTAATTATGGACAAAACAGATTCCGTTATGTTATAAAATGTAAATCTCTTTAATAAAAAACACTCCACAAATTCTACACCATCATAGCAGCAGTCTACTTCCCAATTTGTCCTATTGTCAATGACTACAGAGAAAAACAGAGAACAAAGGATCATGTATTGTATTATAAGTTTCCACAGCAGATGACCTTACTTTCCTAATGTGCCACATTCATGGTTTGGTTTTTTATTATTGTTTTATTTTTCTTGTTCTTGTTGACTTTTTCTAGCTGATTGGAGCAATATCTAAAAGTGTGCAAGAAATACCAAGGAATAAAGGAAATGTAATTAAAACTTCGACAGTAACAACGTATTTGATACAGACACTAATGAGTTTCTTCTAACTGGATTTTTTTTAAAAAAAAAAAAGAACTTAGCTTGCATATTTCAAATAAAGTTCATGTAAGATCTTCAGATCATGGAAAATGCTAATACCAATGATGTTAAGCAAATTTGGTTCCAGGGTTTTTTTTGTTTTGTTTTGGTTTGTTTTTTTTTCCTCTTTGTTCTAAAATTAATGATTAATTCACTATTTTTAAACAGCAAAATTAGAGGCCAAAGATTATTATGTTCTTGCAGAGTTAGATGCAAGGGTGATGTTAACATTCACCCTAAATTCAAATTATGAAATTAAACTTCTTGCAAGTTGATTCAAATAAGAAAACAAGCAGAAGTTCATGACAGAAGGAAAGGTGCAGATAAGAATTTAACTGAAAGACATTATTTTTTTACAAGACAGATGGTGTATACTATTTAACCTGAAATATAAGGTATTTTATTTTGAATCAAGAATGAACATGGTTACATTTTTCAGTGAAAGTTTTGGCCATTCTTATCATGATCTACAAGATATAGAATTGTGAAAATGTTTTTTATTCTCAAAATGCATTACTGGTGTGATCTTTTTTTTTGTCTTAACTTTTTCAAATATTGAAAGATTTACATACACCTAATTAATATGTTTTCTGAGTCTTGGAAAATCTTGAGTGCAGAGGATGTATTGGAAGGTTTTTTTGTTTTTTGTGTTATAAAAGATCAATTACAATAAATAAAAGGTTCATAAATATTTAATGTTTTTGTTTGAGACAAATGTGTTTAACTTTGTGTTTTAATGCAGAAGAGCTCTGCCAAAATGCAGAGGTTAGTCTAGCTAATGAAAACATCTGGTGTCAACCCTCCATGCTTTTACGGTGTTTTGAACACATCAGCACTAAAGTGATACAGCACCAGTATCATATGAGATGTTATTGCATTGATCAGATCCTTAGAACGTGCAGCAGCACATAAAGTGCGAGAATTGCACATGAGAGCAAATGAGTAAAACAAACAGAACACTATGTAACAAGAGATGACTCAGTGAACACCATTACAGAAAAAATAACTTCAGCTCCAGGAGAAATCTGAAATTAAAATAAATTAAAAAAAATTGTTAATTTGTTCTCCTGTTAATAAAAAAAAAAAAGGGGGGAGTAAGAATCACTTAGAAAACAGCAAGTTTAGCAACACCTATAAGGAAGAGGTAAGGGAGATTTAAATCATTTTTTAGTCTGTTTACCATAAAAAGGGTAACTCTTGCAGGTAAGAGGCAAAGATATTAAGAAAAGACAAGAAGAAGATTGATATCACAGAATTAAACTTACAGGCTAGAAATCCGCTGCTGGAAATTGTAAATCCAAGAATGCTACAATTCATGGAGAAGCAGAAGGAGGCTTTACCACCTTATCATCTCCCAAAGCTGCCTCATAAACATCAGGAAACACACACCAGGAGAAAATAATTGTTTCTCTCCCCAGTATTAATCTTATATATAAAAACGCCCCAGGAGCTGGCAGGAACCAGAGAACAGACTCTCTCTAAAGAAGTAAAAAATGAGGCTGTGTTATCATTCGGTATAAATTGCTTTTGCTTTTTTGAGTTTCATTCTCCAATCCTTTGCACTGATTTTACACCATGGATTTTAGCTGTTCGCCTGCGCTGGTGTGTATGGGAGGGGCCTTTGAGATAAGACAGGTTAAGAGATTTCAGCAGCTGGCATAGTATTTCACATATTACTTTCTCAAAAGCAACAAGCAGAACAAAGAAAGCAGCAAAACAAAAGAAAGTATTTGCAGCCAGATGGAAGAAAACAGAATAGACAATTGTGATTTCAATTTATATTCTGAGAAAATAACTGCATGGCAAAGAGTTAGAGGGACCATAAAGCAGTTAAATTGCCTGCTTTCCAGACTGCATGGCTTCGTCACTGAGAAAAATAAAGCAGGGTCTCTGTCCCAAACACCAACATCTGATCCCATAATCTCCAGGTGATGACCCTGATGCGCAATCCTTGCTGCAAAGCCAGGTCTGCGGAGGAGTGTTGCAGAAGTCCCTTTTTGCTTGCATCCGTCAGGAGATCTTGGTTCAGCTCCTGTCCAGCCCACAGTGTGTCTGTTTGACAGTTCTTGGGGCACACAGGTCCGGATTAATCCTCCATACCTTCAGGCATCTCACTGCAGAGCTTGAATTAAGGATCTGGCCGCCAGCCACCGGCTCCTTCTGCGCAGAAGGGGCAGAGAGAAGTGCTCCCTGAAGACGATGCCGGTCCACAGAGAGCTGAGACACCCCACAGAAACACCTCCATTATTTCCACAGTGAGGATGAAATGCTGTTGTGGCTTTCCAGCCAGTTAATTTTAGCAGCTCGCAGTTCACTGAAGTTTGATGGCTCAGCTAAGTGAGTCAGACTGTGCTGTGTGAATGAAGATCTCTTTTCCCCACATTATTTTCCCAGCAGTTACATGACAAAAAGTTAACAGTGGGTTGAAAAGTGAAGTTCAGAGATGTTGACAATAAATTTTCTCCTATTTTCCAATATCATCTTTTTCTAACCAACAACGGCTACCAGTGAATCCATACTTACCAGAAATTGTGTACACAAGCACCAGCACAAGCTCAGCTTCTCTTATGCACTATTGTGGTATAACCTATGGGTTTTGTCACTATTTTAAATTATCATAATTTGAAAATTTCTTTTATTTCAAGTATAATTTTTATAATATGGTCACAAGAGATACCTGTTTCTCACGGAAGATGAAAACTGTAGCTTTAAAAGCATTAGGAGACTAAATTAAAATGCTTACTTAGAAAAAAATAAAATATTTCCTTAGAATAAAATCAGGCAGCACATGCAAACTGCATGTAGTATTTTGCATTCTGTTCGAGCCAAATATTAGGCAGTAGTTTTTTAGGAGGCATGAAGCTACTCTTTAACTAAATATGACAACCAGTTATTTATACATCAAAGATGAAACATATTTCCTGCCTTGCAATCAGCAGTTTGAGGAAATGTATTCGACTAAAAAAAAAGGGGGGGAGGGGGGGCGGGGGAAAACCTTGTATATCTTTTTTTTGTTCGGCTTTAGGTACCAATATTTTAATTCTTTTTTTCAAGACATGTACTAGACTTGGCTGCCAGGCCACAACTTAATTCACTCCTTGGATGACGCCAAATCATTTAAACTTTCAGTAAAACATTAAAAAATGCCATGTTAAACTTCCACTTAGAGCCTCATGAGAGAGTAGAAGTGTAGCTTTGTTAATAAAATACAGAAATGTAAGGCAAGGAGTGTGAATCACATTTGTCACAAAGGAACTGTAACATAATCAAACTTTTTGTCTATCTACATTTAAGGTAGGCTTACTTGGGAGAAGATGGGATTTTATAACAGGTTGTTGCAAATTTGCAACTCTCTCTCTCTCTCTCTCTGTATTTATACGTATGTAAGCACATATATCCATACATCCACTGGTCAGGGGACTGGAGGTGGCAGTGATGGGAGTATTTAGAAGGTGGACACAGCAGGCCACATTTCAAGCTCTAAACCAAGACTGTATGCATTTGTTAACAGCACATTTATTGCTGATGGTCTGTGCCTGCTCTTCTGGCCATTTTTCACTACACAAACACAACCGCCAGTCTTCCAACCTGTATCCTCAGCTGGTTGTGGGTGCACCAAGCAGTGAGCACTGGTGGCCACGGTCCTTGGTGGCCTTGGCTGTTGCAGTCGAGGTGTTCAGGCTCATTTTGCTGGCTATGTCATGACAGTGTTGCAGAATACTTTCATACTGCTGATGGCTGCATAATTTTAGTAAGGTTATATTTGGGTTCAAAGCCATATGATAAATGCTTTTATGGGGTTCACATTCTACCCTGAATAATGGACTTGTAATGTGTCACAGGCCTGTGTTTTGCTACAGGATCCAGGATTCTGGGCTAGGGACTCAATTTTTCAATGGTCTTTTGTGTTTGCCTACCTCAGAGACTTCAGTGAAGTAACTAATGGCTTCACACAGACTCCCTTGGCAGGGGGAGAAGAGAGGTCAAACAGAAGTATGGTACCTCTGGTTTGTAGCCCTGTGCCAGGACGCAAGGCAAGGCAAGGCAAGGCAAGAGTTCTTCTTTCAGAATATTTCTATAAGCAAAACCAATGAAGATTACTTCTGAGCCACCACAGAGAAATTCCCCCCGCCCCCCCGCCCCACCCTGGGAAAACTTTTTATTTAAACTAATTTGCTGAAAGAATATATGAGCTTCAGCAAAGGTCTAGGAAAGCGTTCTTGGTCAGTGAGAGATAAGTATTACTTTACCTCAATCAGCAGGAATTTCTCAAGGTGTGATCGAAGTTCTGAATGCTGCTTTGTCTAAAATGAAAATAGGGATTTGCATCTACATCTTCCAGAATAAAGATCCTGACCATTAACATTGGCTATTCAATAGTCATACACCCTTGCTCACTTCCCACATTCAGTTTCTATTTTTTATGTGTACAGCTTTTGTCTTCGATGCCAGCTTCTCACATGCACTGTTATATTGCCACATGTTTTCTGCCCTAAACTAGAAGCTTCAGACTTGAAGAGTTAGCCATCTCTACAGTTATTTTCTTCCTACAAAATAAAACCACATCTTTAGATACATCTTTGTAAATTCCCTGTCTATCAAAGTGGATCTAACCTAGAAGATTACATAATATTGCTAACATGGCCCAGTCATTTCCCAGATTTGTCTTTAATAATACCAAAAACTGAAGCCGAACCAAACAAAACAGAACTACCATCAGTTCAAGTCATAACTGTATGTCAGATTTTATTAACATACAGATCTCTCCCAGATTAGTACTGTATATCCCCATGGTGAAAATAGAGGGGTTTACCTACCTCAAACTTCCCTAAAACGTACGTAATATCTACAAGACATGTTCACTGCATTGGACACGTGTTTCGAGACAGAGAGTGAAAAGCTGAATTCTGTTCTCAGTTCTGCCACTGCTGAGCTATTGGTAACATGGAGAAAGTCAGTTTCCTGAAAATGACTATGTCTTATCCTTCACAGGACAAAACCTCTCAAAATAGTGAGCTACATCTTCCACTCGTAAGGAATGCCAGCACGGCACAAGGGAGATGTCATCCTGCTGGTGCTGGTTTTCATCTAGCTACTTAGGGTAACAACAGCCAAGTGGACATAGCCTTGGGAGTGATCACCAGCACAGCCCACCACCACCTCCTCTCCCCTCCTCCTTACTCTTGAAGCCAAGAAGCCACACAGGGAGCTTGGTCTGACCTAGTTCTGGGAAAGAGGAGAAGGTACAAAGGCGTAACAGAGCTGGATGGAGCAAGACAAGGCCTGACTGTGAAAAAAGGAGGAAGTGATTGTACCACCCCATATACCACTGTAATATTGACATTGCTGCTCTTCACATTCACTTAGAATTGAAATACAGTTACAATACTGGTATGTTGCCCAGTGCTAATGCTGTAAATAACTGTAAAAAGCAGGAACAGGTTGTTATGCCAGCTGAGCTAGAAACATGAGAGAGGAAGCTTTTACTCCAATGAAACCGTGATGGAACTATGTGCTGTATGAGCAAGCTATGATCACTTGTGAAAAACATCTGCTTTCCAAGACAACATAATTCCTAGTATTTGCATAAGAGAGAGAGATCTTCTCACTACTGTAATTAAAACTTTTTCTTCTACCTCTGCCTCCAACCCTGGCATGGCAGGCAGCTGGCAAAGCAGTGAGTCAGGCTAAGAACTTAATTCTATTTTGTTTTACAAAGTCACATCTTTTAGGCAGTATTTTCAAGCTCTTTGTTTAAGTTGTTTGATAACATGCTCAGGTACCAGAACTGGGAATTATAAATCTAGCACTAGGCAATGCAGTCAATGTAGACAAAATTAAACGCATCACTTTCTGGCTTTGATGAAGCATGCGTAGAGCTGGCGTGCACTGGTATTATGAAAGGAGGCAGTTATGCCTTTTAATTATCAAAAACCCAACCCAGACCAAAAAGGGTCCCCTTCCATTTATGAAAAGTGAGGAGGAAGACGGAAACAAGGTGTGTAATATAGTGAAGGAAAGTCCTAAAGAAGTGAAGAAATGAAAGCGTAAAGGGTCAAGGGAGCTTGTAACAGACCCTGATGCAGTGCCAGCACCCTCTCAGTTCTGGGTCCCACAGGAGCAATCGGAAGGTGAGAGCTCAGGAGAAGGATGTCTGCAGTTCACGCTGGAGATGCAACTCCAGGGCCTTGTTACACCACCGGCACGAGGGTCTGCTCTGAGCAGAGGTCCAGGGAAGAGGATCTGAGCCTGACAGTGCCACAGCAGGAGAGGCTGAGCTGCTTCTCTCTTGTTGGATGTAGTCAAGGACAGGGTTTCAGGGGAAAAATGCAGCTGGTGTGTGTCTGGATGTCAGCTCTACATGAGAACACCAGCAAAGATGTAAAAATATGTACGGGCTGGACATTTAGAGTCGTTCCCTTAGCCCTAGATCAGCCCCTACGTGGAGACAAAGTAGTGAAGAAGTGTGGATGAACTTACATTTTGTGGCAAGATGAGTTAAAAATTGAGGACTTCAGCTTCTCAGGCTCTAAATGCAGCAAAGAAAAGAGGGGCGAGAGAAGAGGAAATATTTCTTGAAACAAGAATAAACCACACTTTTATCTTGGCTTTCACTGCAGCAAAGATATTGTCTGGAGGTCCTAAATCAATGTTTTGATGTTCTCTAATGGAAAAACCTCTCACTGTACTTAGTGCAGAACAACACCTCGTGACTCTGCTGTCAAGCAGGGCACAGGGAGCCCCATTGGGGCTAATTTAAATGGCCGACTCATAAAGATGGGCTCTTGTGTTTGCTGCAGCAGACAAGCCTAGCAATACTGCAGGCTGTCTCCCTGCAGAAAGGGCTAGAGAAAAAAGTAATGATCATTGTCAATTCTTAAATGTCTTCCTTTGCCAGTCTAAAAATGTATCAGACACCCACCTAACATAATACAGTTTGCCAGCTGAGCCAGAGCATGGTCAGGCTACACATGACACTAAAGAGAACAATCTTACACGGCCTCTGAGGGAAACACCGGTGAAGAGGATCTCAAGAGATCATTTACAGTCCACCCCCCTGTAATGAAACAGGCTCAAACATGCCTAAAATGTCACTGAAAGGTCTGGCCACATAACAGCAGAGGGGCTGGGAATAACGGCAGTTCCTGGGGGAGCACAGCTCCGTGCTCAGTGTCTATTCTTACTGCAGCTAGGGGCTGCTTGGCTGGCACGGCTCTGCCTGTCTCCCTGCATCACCCCTGCGCAATGTTCAGGAAAGATGTGGTCCACCTTTTCTCTGCTCTTGCACTCGCAGCTGTTAGTGCGAAGCAGTAAATCCCATTCTGACATTCCCGCACTTGTGTCAGTGACCGTGCAAGGTGGTAGTGACTGGATTCATCGCACATGGCATGAGAAGTGCAAGGTCTGAAAGGATGGTGTGTCCTGCATGCACCAGTGTGCCAGCCACCCTTCAGACACTGGCAGAGGTGGCTCTGCTACACCGCCATCCTTATCAGTGCCGGGAAGATATCACTAATCAGCACACGAGGCACCGGCTGCCCCTGCGACTCGTCTCTGTGCTGGGCATGAAGCTAAATAGCAACAGGGAGATGGGAAGAATCTTATATTTAATGTTTTTCAAATGACATACCGGAAGAAATTATTTTCAAAGGCTCTGACTTCGGTTTTCTTTGTGCTCTCAGGTGATCGTGAAGGAATCTCCTGACTAGCAGAACAGCTTCTCTCTCCCTGAAAAATTGGGAATGCTTGTATTTTACCAGAAACAAAAATGAGTCTCTTCTAGGCTACCTGAAGGCTAAGGAATTAGCAATTGCATCATTTGCCACAGATGTACCCAGCAAAGTATTTATAATATGATTAAACTCTCTGCTCCACCAGAGCCAAGATATGAATTCACGCAGACTTGTTTTACATCATTGGGTAAGTGGGTAGCAATTAAATGGGTCATTCAGCAACTGCAGCTCCTTTGTCAGGTGGTGCATGCACTTGTGCTATTTGCAGTGAAGTTCTCAAAGTCGCTTCCGAGCTTTCACTAGCAAAAACCCAGTCCATTTCATGGGAATGACTCTTTGTCCTGTGAGGAGCTATGAAAACACCATCTCATTCTTCCTGCAGATACTTTAGTTCCTGGTGCTTGGTGGCAGAAGGCAAAATTTCTCAGGGTGGCCATTTAGATCTGAAACGAAGGATATCAACACTTAATGATGAGAATTCTCAAATGTCGGAGCGGGTGAGAAAAACATCTGAACTTTCAGTTTCTATATCTGGAGACCTAGAGTTCACATTTCTAACTCTCCTTACAGACTTAGTCATAAGTGTTCTTAAAATAAAACTGTCATGAAAATTAATTGCACCCAGATTATTCTTTCTGTTGCTAAAACGAACAGGTTCCTGTACTTTACAGAAGTACATCTACCTCCTCCAGGAGGAGAAGGACTGGAAGAACTGGAAGGACTTTCTTGAGTAACACCAGTGACATGAAGATAGTTGCCAGCAGGAACACATTATAGCAAACAAGCTGATGTGAAATGCCCATGCTATCAGTAGAAATAAAGCTAACATCAGGAAATGATAATTGATTTTTGTCATTTCTGTCTTATATGTAGATGGCCGCCATTATCACAGGGTCAAAACACTTCACGGTTCTGACTAAAGTCTTTAACCTCATAGGGAACTCAGGGACATGGTAAGGACAGGACTCTTACTTCTTCACTGGTCTCAAGAAATGCTTAGCCAAGGCAGGTGTACAGGCTTAAAGCATGCTCAGGAATACCAGTTATTCATTCCACCCATGCCTTTGTAGCAAGGAGCTTTGCTGTAAACAAGAACTGAGGTAGAAATTTGCCTGCTCTATTGAGTGTGCTCAGAAAATCTGTACTTTGTAGCACATGCTCAGACTAACTGGTTTTACTGTAACTTGTGCACTTTTAAACCATTTGGGTAGGTGTACACTTAGGACTCATCTGCATTCTTAGTTGAGTTACACCATTTCTGTGAGTCCGTCACAAGCACATGGCTGAGCAAACAAGCAAACAAAAAGAAATACTTCCAGACATGCATGTTTGTTGTCAGCTTCTGAACAATGGTTTGATTTTTTTTCATTAAAATACCCTAAGGAGCAGACTACACCTAAAAGTCTCAGACTTCTGTACTGCTAATCCCTCTCATGTTCAAAAGAAAAATAAACCTAGAATATTTAGATGCACGTAGTCCCCTGAAAATATGAGCTTAAACTCACATGAACCAAATGAGATGTTCTGCTTGATAGTTCAGGTATCAATACCTACAAAAGGTTAGATGCTTATACCACTTTGCAGATCAGATTAACTTCTCTTTGCAGAGCCCTGGACACTTCTGAAGAGAAACAACAGTGTCTTCTCCATGCTTGCCCTTTTCCTCAGCGGCAGTAGTTATAAATCACCAAGAGAAGAAAACATTTCTAAACCTCTTTTCCTGCCAATCAATTTTGAACCAACCTCAGAATAATTTTAACAGTCCTGGAACCACAGCAACTCATACAGGACTTGACCTAGTCACAAACCCCAAACCTATGGAGATAAATCTTGCTGAAATTTGGTAGCATTTGGATAGGATCTTGCAGCAAAAACCTCATCTATTTTTCTCTCTCTCTCTCTCCTCCCCTGGTATAGCTATATAAATGTAGAGTGAGCTTTTTTATTCACTTGTTTACTATTATTTATCGGAGCATTGAACTATGTGTCATTCTTTTGTTTGGAAGTGAAAAGGAAAAGACAAGCTGGTTATGCTTCTATGCCAGTCTACACATTTTATTGCTTCTTCCAGATAAACAGAATGAGGATCTGTCTGTTTGCCTGATGAAGAGAGTGATTCACATACGTATTACGACTTAACAAAAACACAAAAGCCATATAGTTGTAAAGCACATACCAATATAATTAAAACTGGATATAATTAAAAGAATTGGCTGATAGTAAAGAGACATTATGGCACTATAAGGTGCTCGCACTGTACAGTTATTCTCACTGGAGAATACATGCAGTTAAAAGGGACCTTTTTGGCAGTGCAACTCTGTTTAGACTGTGAAGTTGGTTTTGACTGAAAATCATACATGTTATTATCTCATATTAACCAGAATACTCTCCCAGAAACTTTTAAGTAACAAACTTCGTCCTGTCGCATCTCAGCCACTTTTCTCTGCCAAAGTAGCACTATAATTGCTATGGCTGTGTAAGGGAGTAAATGAGCTTTTGGACTTAGAAGATTTCCTTCAGGTCTGAAAATGATTAAGAAAGGTCTTAATGTGAATGAAAGGGAAATCTGCAAGAAAGGATGTGCTCCATTTTCCCATAAAGAGCACAGTTAATGAAAACTAAAGGGTAAAATTTTCTAAAATGAAAGAGATGTTTGCCTTTTTATTAATTCCAGAAAGAATTATATTCATGGTATGTCTACATGGCAAATTATATTAATATCTTATCACATGTAATGAGATTAGAAGTGCTGTGAGAGGAGAAGTCGATCCATAAAACACAGGTGACCCTGATCACCGCTCTTGCTGACAGCCTTAGTAGATACAGAAAAGGAATCATTGTCCTGTAAGTCCTTGCAGAAATGCTTCAGGGGCCTGCTTAATGCTATCATGGCCTGGTAAAACTAAATCAGCATTAATTCTGCTGTGGTAAAAATTTGCCTTTAATTTGAGGAGTGAAAAAAGCTAGCCTGCTCCAGGCAGTGAGAAAAAGAAAAGATGCCACCTGAAGAAAAGCTACAGAATTCCTCAATGAAGCCATGTGGCTAAAGAAACGCAAACAGCAAACACATACTGATAAAACAAGGTGTGTGCAACAACGAGTAATCAACTATTGCAAGTTTTGTTCCTTACACAAAACTCTGGAAGAGTTAGTTAAGCAAGAAACAAAATTACAGTAATGGTGCAGGTAGAGCAGAAGTCCATTATCACTCATTAGAAGATTATTCAAATGTTTCTCCTAGGAAAGAGGCATCCCAGCAAGTTTGAAAAGCCTAAACCCTTTTTGAAATCTAAATCAGGCACTGCTGGGGGAAAGCAAGCCAAAAGCTAGATAAGGGTGAAAGAACTACACTGCCTGCCCTCTTCCTGCCATCTACCACCCACTACATGCTGATGAACACCTACCTCAATTTTGCCAAAAGAGTACTGTCATTTACTCAGTACAAAAGGATACTTTCTCACGTATTTATGGACTTTCTGAAGTGCCTGTAAGTAAGACCATCAATCAATGCCAAAAATATCATGTGTGCTCCAATGACTAAGTTTTCTATCCTATACACCTGTCAAAATGATATCAAACTGCAGTACAGGCACTGCAGAACAGAAGTTGGTAACTTGCCTCTACAGCATGTGATGTAGCCTTCGTAAGGTGGAAATGGAAAGGAAAAAAGAGTTGGGAACTGCTGAGGCGTGACAAGATGGAAAGTGGCCTGGATTGACCTCCTGGAATTTTGTAAGGGATAACACACCTGATAGGGAAGTGATTAAAGGGGGAGCAACCTAAGTTGAACTGCCTCATGTTTGCCTCAAGCTAGAAACACAAGAACAGCTACCATGGCTCAGAAGAACTGGTAAGTTCGTGTATATGGTCACGTCAGAACGGGTTGACACATATACATGCAAGGAAAGCAGACTACGTATTTCTTCAAACTGCGGTTTTGACCCTGGAGAGGGAAATGACCATTTCTTTGACAAAGGGTCACAAAAGTCGAAGTATTGTCCTTGTCCTGTGTGTACCAATTTACTTTTCCCTCTCTTTGAAAATTCTGCAGTTTGCTTTGTGATTGTGACTCTTTTCAAAGAATGGGAACCTCTGACCACCACCAAACTGATACTCACAGGCAGCCCCAAGAGCACGGGTCTCAGCCAAGGTTTGGCTGGTAAAAACCTAAGCCATTATAGTTCCAGCATCAAACCCATTTCAAAGCCATTTAACAGTGCTGACGTAACTAAAACATGTGTGCAACATCTGCTAATCATTCACTCTGCGCTGGCACACGCTGAAAGGAGCAGCTGTAATCTTGTGAGTCTGAGTTTACACTATATCACAGTCTTTGTGGCCCTGAGTGTTTTCCAATGACGTTGGGTTAAACATAAAGAAGAAGAAGAAAAAAAATGATAAAAGCAGTTTATGCACAAGATTAAGCAACTGGAACCTCTAAAATATCCTTTTTATAGCAGGGCTCATGGAGTTCTTTTTCTTAAAAAACAGAGGCAGAGCAAGCTGAGCTCACCAGGCACAGCGAGTTTGTGGGGCATTGCTGCTCAGGTCATGCTACCTGTATTTTTACACATCAAATCTCCTAGAAGCCTACCTGTTACAGGTCCAGATTCTTTTCACATTCACAAGCTCAGTGTTTCTCTGACAATCTGGGGAATAATTAAATAACTAACTGGCTTGTAGCACTGCCTGAGTGCAAGAGGTGCAAATCTTACAGAGCCAGCTGCTGGGCCAGGCAAGCGAGAAAACCGGTGAGGGGACATTTTTATTGTGAGTCCTGGTAGTCAGGAGGCTAAGAAGGACATGAGCATCAGGGATGCCCTTGCAACATTTTTTCCATGCCAGAGATAAATAAGTTGAGTGTCCGAAAGAGGTGCTGGATTTCATTAGGTTGCAAAATACCTGGAATAGGTGTCTTAGCGCTGCAGTGAATAAGCCACTTCAAACAATTCTTGTAAACAGCTTCAGGGATATGGTGGGCCATGGCATTTTTTGCATTCCGCTGTGCAATTCTGCTAAATTTGGTGTCAGTGGTTTTTATTGCTCTCACCCCTCATCATTCAAGGGCAAAATTTTATCTGTATTAAATCCTTCTTCCTAGAAAACCTTTTTGCTACACAAATATTGCCTTCAGCTGCACAAATCAAATACTGTATTCAGCAGAACTCAGCTTTCCCTACCGCTGTGTACGCTATAACTGCGTCTGCTGAGTGGATGTGCCCAGGCGGAGAGGTCCGCAGGCAGGCAGCAGAAGGCAGCTGCCCGTGCTCAGGGGAGGGTGCGGGACAGACAGCTCTCTGCACTGGGACTGCAGTCCTCGGGTGACGAAAGCACCATCACGGGCTGATGATTCCAAGGATGCGCCACGCAGACTTCCTCTCTCAGCTGGGGTAAGGTTTTCAGACATTAAAATTACCCTTTTCTTGAAGGCTGCAGGGACAGTCCGGCAAGAGTAGCAACAGAAAAGGCGATTAAAGTCCACTGTTCCGTTCATGAACTTCATGTCCAACGAGCCGAAGGGAGAAGATTGAATTGCACGGTCTGCTGCTGATCTGAAGAACAGTTCAATTTTCTAGACCCCTCTTATTAGTTATCTGGTGATCATGTTCAAACGCTGCACCAATTATGTTTCTGAAGAGCATGAGTCATTTCGAACACTTGTTGGGCACAACTCTTTTTGATCATTTCCAACTTGAATGTGCCTTCAATTCTTGAACCTGTTTAAAATATCCTAAAACATGATGTTCTAAGACACCCAAAGGATTTTGGTGTAAAGTATCTTCAGGCAGAGGAAATAACGATACTGGATTTTTAAGGTCCTAAGTGGGTATCCTGCCCTCTTTCCCCTTGTGCTGCCCCAGCTGCTTTGAAAACCGATGCTCAAAACCACCCCTCTGATTTCTACAGCTCTACTTCTGTTAATAATGAAACAGTTTCCTTATTGTCCTGTAAAATGGAATATTGAATTTCAAGTAAAGTGTTCCGCACACCCTGAGTTATTTTGTTTCCTTTGTGACAAAAATGGAAATACAGTCTTCAAGCTCGGTAGAAATATTTTTTAGATTTGTTTGAAGACTGCAAAAAAGGCAATGTTTTCTTTATCCTGGGGACACCTGAAACACCTGCTGGCAAGAGAAACTGGAAAGTTTATACAAAATGCAATGTACAAAGGACCGACCTACAGATTTGTTATGAATCGAGATGTTGAAACACTAGGAGAAATTGAATAAAAAGTATGTTTTCAAGACCTGTCATTCATTATGATATTAAGCAAGGCTAAGTTGCTTGACTCTTATACATGATGCACCCCTTTGTAGGCCTAATGAGGGCACTAGAAAAGGAGGATTAATTTTCAGGATTAAAGACAAACAATATTTATATCATTTATCGAAAGCCATCTAATAAATATACTGCTCTGACATTTTCTGCATCATGCTTGTAATTATAAAATAAATAGGAGATTCCATATGCCCTTAGAACAGCAAAGATGGCTGAGTACTGAAAAAGCAATGTTTCCTCATTCAAATCCTAGAGTCTTTCCGGTTTTGCCATGTGTGGTGGTTTTTACTCGTATTGCAAATTTTCTGTTAAGTGAGGGTTTTTTTCCATAAAAATGCGTGGGAATAGCTGTTCTCCATAAAAATGTTTCCACAAGGGAAATATTTGGTCAGAAATGTGGCATTTTTTTATTATTATTGACCACATGTAATACTTTATTTATTACACTGTAGTTTCAGGAGAGGCAAAATTTCCACTTTGAGAGCAAAACAGTGTCATCTGTCCTTAACTGATCAAACATACAGTGTCAAAAATAACTAACAAAAATAAAATGTTTCCAAGAATGCAACTGTTCTGAAATTAAAACCACTGTGAACTTGGGGTTTTTTTACAGATTGCAGCTATGCTTACAAGCAGTTTCCAAACAAACAAAATGACCTGAATTAGCTACTCAGAATAAAGGATTTCAAAACTGCAAACCAACCAGCCACAAGCAACATGAAAATTTCAAAATCTAATTCCAAAGACTGTGCCAGTCAGAGAAACTATCCACCGGTTACTCAGGGAGGAGAGCACGCTTGCAGACGGCCAGCCCTCGCCCACTGCTGCACTCATGGGGGAAGTGTCAGATCCTGGGCAAAACAGGAGGGGGAAGGTGGTCAATCAAACCCAGTCCGGGCTGAAGGAATAAAACAGCCCCAGGAGAAATTATTATAGCTTAAAGGTAGAGAAAAGGGAGCATCAGGGTGAGTGACAGTATCACTCACTCGTCTGAGTGCGAGTAAAAGGGGGTTCCAGCTCGTTGGGATCAGTGAGCAAGGCTGAAATTACCAAACAAGGTAATTCCTAAAATGAGGAAAAATGGGGCCGCTGGAGAAAAAGAAAAATGGACGCAGGTTGTTTATACGAGCGGGTGTAATGAGACTATAAACTAGAGCACACGGTGTGCCCGGGGCTGTGTGAGGAGTGTTTTGGGCCAGGCTGGTGCAGCCGGGATGGGGACAGTAACCGGCCGCTCGACTGCTCCCCCTCTGCGTCCCGGCTCCTGCGCCCAGGGGGAGGGACGAGAAGGGACCAAACCTGCTGCGCTGGGGGCCGATGCCTGGAGGCCAGGCTGTGGGCTGAAGGCAGGGTGGGAAAACCCTCTTGGAAGGAAGGGGAGCGAGAGCTGAGGATGCAGCCGAGGGGAGACAGAGTGGTGCTGCCCTTCTTTGATCTCCGTGGGAAACACAATGGGAAGCACTTCTTTGACTCCTGACAGAATTATTGCAAAGTACAGATACTTCTGAAGTTTGACTTGGTGTTAAATTGAACGGGGAAACTCACATTCAGGCTTCCAGGGGTAGCCTTTTCTGCTCATTTGTTGGAAAAAAGCTAGAGCAAAATACAACCACTTTCATAAAACTCCAGTGGGTAAATGGCTTTTAATTTAAAATGTGAGAAATATCTCACATAAAACTTGAAGCTGATCATGAAGTTTGCATTCTCACTGAATGGCATCTCAGCTTTTTAAAAGAGAAGTTTCCTTAGCCTATAGCCAGCCTAGTTTACAAAACGTATCTGGTGTGTGCAATGGTCCTAAATCCATGGAGTTTAAACAGACTGGTTAGTGACAGGACTGGATTTTCTCCTTAGAGCTGTACTGAAGTCCTGGCTCCTCCAGGCAAGAACCAGATCTGCCCATATTTGATGCCTTCATGGAAGCATCATCACAGGGTACTCGCTCCTTGCGCTCATTTATGCACCCATCTGCAGAAGGTCTGTGCGATAAGGTACTGCCATTATTCCTTTTTCAAACGGGTGGCAGAAAGCAGGTTAACCTGAAAGCAGGTCTCCCAGACTATACTCTATTGGCTTTCCTTATCTTTGCAGGTTCATCCCTCCTTCTCTTGGATGGCTTTCTAAACCATGCCAGGTGACACAGCAGCAGTCACTGCCCTCTGAAGCAATCACTCTTGTCTTCTACAGGAAGATTCAGCCTCATGCTTTTTTCACTGATCCAGGACTTCTGTTCTTCCCACAGCACTAAATCAAACTTTGGCTGCAGTCTGCAAAAATTTCAGGACTTCCCTCAAAATTACTGAAAGTTGAAGTTGTTGAAGGAGATGAGCAGAATGCAACCAGGACCCTGCTTAGCAATGCTGTAGGTTGCCTTTATGTCATTATGTTATCCCTGGCACGTGCCAATCCCTGAAGGAAAGCAATTAGTTTCATCCCAAAATTCAGTAACAGCCTAAGCTACATATAAAGAAATACTTCTTTCTTAAGTATAGATGCACAGAAACAACAGAGTTATTTGTTAGCCAGCAAGGTGATAGGAGGAGTGTTTAACCAGACAAAAAAAGAGGACCATCAACTTCTCCCAACACATACAGATGTTTCTCTCTTATTTCACTGATTTTTTTTTTCTCCCAAAACATAAAAATATGCGAACTCCAATCACACAGGTCAAGTAGGTATTTACAGGCAGCCCAACATTTGAAAAGCATGCTGTATACTCTTAACGGTTATATCTTGTGTTTTTGCTGGTGACACTGTCTATTGCAAATCCTCCATCTCCCTTGTTTTCTGCACCTACATCTATACAAATCCTTTGTTTTCACCTGATATGGATTCTTATTAACAAGCAACAAAGTGTGCAAACACTAACCACTCATGAAGATACCATTTTAAGTACAAAGCTCACTGCTGCCCCAACAGAGAGATGCTGTAAAAACCAGTCTTGTGGTATTACTGATGAAAAATTAAAATTCAATTATTCCACCTAATTTCCAGAATGAAAGAAATCCTCTACCTTTTTTGATAGAAATTACACTGAAGCAATTTTCTCGCTACAGAAAAGTCATTAAATACAAATAACCAGGTTGTATTGTGATGATGTGTTAAGAAGCATGAAATAAAGCCCAAAAGATGTGCATTTGCTATTGTTTATGCAATGCCCAAGAACAGATCAAGGTTGGCTTCTACACATCTCACTCATGTTTCTTGCCTTGCACTGGGTAGGAGTAGTGACTGCTCTGAGTATCTGTTGGTGTCTCACACAATCTCACTCCTTGGTAAGGGCTGACATAGCAGAAGTTTCCTCCTAGCCTGGGCACTAGCAGATGTAAGTTAAGTGTGATCTACCTGGTTGTGCCAAAGGGGTAAAACAGTCTGGGCAACACTAAAGTGGGAGACGTAGTATGCTAAGATTGTTTTCTCAAAAACAAGATTCAAATGTCATGTTCAACTCATACACAAACCACCATAATTTTTGTGAAAAGGACATTCAAATTCATATAGTTCCAGTTGCTATTTGACTATATAGACATACTGGGAATTCAAAGACCCAGTCATTATGTGCAGCTATGGCAACTGCAAAAAGGAATTTGGTACATTTATAGGAGCAAAACAACCATATCAACATTTCCCCTGTTTTTTTTTTTAAATATATTTAAAGGTCAGTAGGCGAAAGAAACATGTTAGAATATGTTTAGCTGAGAAACCTATGTTAATACCGCGTGGTAATTCGTAACTGAAACCAACAGATGTCTGAAAACTCACTGTAATGATTCCCTTAGCAGACATAATTCATGTCCTTTGTGCACATACAGGATGGGGAAGATGTCAATTTCTTCAACACTTGCTTTGTATATTGGTTAACTATAAAACACCTACACACTGTCATGTAGTACAACTTTGTCCCTGAGGTTTTAGAAGCTCAGACTGACATTGAGACTGAATATACATCAGTAAAAAACATAAAACAGACACACAAGATCAAAGGCCAGAAATAAATAGCAATCCGGAACACAAGTCACTGAATTAAGTTCCCACAAATGTTGCAAGGAAATAAAAAAAAGAAAAAAAAAAAAAAAAGCAAAACCCTCAAAAATTCGTTTACCTTTTCTGGATCTATGCAACAGGTGCCAAAACTAGAGACTTTTTTTATGGTATATTTGTAACAGCTTCTGAGGCAAAGACTACATTCCTAGTCCTAGGGGTATAAATTGAATACAGAAAAAAAAGGTCAAATGAAGTAGATATACAGGATGAGGAAACTGGTTCAGATTCTTCCTTGTCTTGGCTCCCTCACCCACAAGTCCAGAAGTTTAACAGTTTTGTAAGTGAACGTCTCACAGCTCCCAGGCTAAGCAGCCTAGTGTGGGCTCAGGAGGTTGACCTTCAGTCTGCATGAGAACCTCAGTGACTTACAATCAGGCATGCTCCCAAACAACCTGACGAAGGAGTATTTGGAACAGAAAACATGATCTTCATTTGCCAAATGTAAGGGCTTTTTCAGGACAGACAGTTTCATAGGAAATATTTTTTCTGTATCATAAATGCCATCTTGCATGAGGGAGAGAAAAGGGGCATCGAGGCAGAGAGCGGCACTAGGAGAGAAATAGCTTGATTTGAGCCCAGTGTGAAAGCTACCTGCTTGTTTGTAGGGAAAAAAAATCACATATATCCAGAATATTATCAATGTTTTTATGGAACCAGCTGTCAACAAAATACTTACTGATCACACACTGTGAGTGATCAATATGAGGGAAAAGAAGGAGAGTGGCTTTATAATGGAGAGCAGAACATCAACACAGTTACAGAGGATCAGAAGTCAGGGGCATTAGAATTATGTGTGAATGTGAATATGTCCTTTTATGCCCTGGAAGCTGTCTGGAGAAGCTGCTCCAGTGTGGAGGGACGCTCCTCTGGCAGCTCACACATGAAGCTTGGAGGTTCACCTCAGCTAAGATTGACGACAAGGAAACCTGTGGGGCTGGAGATGCCAAGCTACAAATGTTTGTGCGAAGTACTTTGTTCTGATTTTCCCAGAGGCGCAGAGGCCTTCCTCAGCCACCTGCAGAAGGCAGAAGTGTGGCCAAATGGCTCTTATTCTTCCAGACCCACATGAGGTGGGTTAAGAGCACAAGCTTTGCTCCTTGCTCTGCCACCGGTGTGCCAGATTGGTCTCAGACAACTCGTTTGCGCATGGATGAGTATCAGCGCTACAGGGACATGGCACGTGCACACGCGTGCACACACGCACACACAGTCACAGAAGTGGCATTAGACAGCTTCCTGTAGGAACTGCTGCAACATACTTTTGAGCTATGTGGATGCAGGACCTGGAAACCAATCTTTCAATAGTTGCTACTCTTACATTTTGCTGCCATTTTTCTATAAGAGATCAGAAATTACTGTGGCTTCAGTCTCAGCCATTGTTACAGACTTGTCACAAGACTTCACCCCTCACACAAAATTATTTGAGAATTTTAGCAGGAGAGAGAGTTAAGCAAATGCCCCAAAGTCAGTGTCTGTTGCGTTTAAGGGCTCAAGGTGAGTGATCTCTCCTGTCCTTATCTCGACCCACAAGCCCTTTGTTATATTTTCTCTCACCTGTCCAGCTGAAGAGGCGGGAGTGATAGAACGGCTTTGGTGGGCACCTGGCGTCCAGCCAGGGTTAAACCACCACATAGAGGAAAAGAGAAACTTGTTTCCTTGCTCCTTTCCCTGTCCCTCAGCAGCTCAGGTACCTTATGCACTTTGGATACTATACAACAAAATTCAGAAGCACCAAATAAGTGTATCCTTTACAGTCACTGCTCAAATGCAATGTCATGTAGGTCATTTGGTGCATTGACGAGTACCTGGACCACAGCTAGAGAGCTCAGCAGGCGCTGCCAAGCGTGACCAACACAGGGTGTACAAACTCAGCAGGTCATCCTGCCTCAAATGCCTGGCTGTATCAGCTGGATGGTTGATATAAAATTGTTGACATAAAGCTAGCTAGGATGTGTTCCAGCAACACTTCAGGGACCGCATTGTATACACACCACGAGAGGCTGCTGGTTATATGAACCAGCTGGCTTCTGGTTTGCCTGGGGAATAATCCTTTCCCAGTGTAATTTCTTCTTTTCAGGCTGACAAATTCTCATGAAAAACACGCATTTTCTCACAAGGGCTATTGCAAAACTGGCAAAGAGTCTCAATCTGTCTGATTTAGTCCAAGAGCTGACACCTCAGCCATCAGTTTGCAGGGCAGCCCTGTGGCTTTCAGTGGTCTCTCGCCGCTGCGGGATGAGGGCTCAGAAGCAGCGCCTGCTGCTGGGCCTCAGTCTGCCTCTGCAAGCCCAACAGCGTCTGTGCCATGGAAAGGTCTGATTTCTGCGGAGTCCAGTTTGGAACCACCATGCTGGCACCCAGCTGTTGATATCAACTAGGCTATTATTTTATTAATCCATAATTGAGTGAATTGCTTGGAGATGATATGATCTAGGAAATGGTGTGACAATTCCCAGATTTACCCCTGCATTGGAAAAAGATTTCCTTCTATTGACAATATGTCAGAGTTTCCTGGTTTATATATTTTTTAGAACTCCTGACCGTACACGCATTTTCCCAAAGAGAAGCCAAATGTCACCTTTTGTAAGCCAGTGAGCTGATGCTCTTTGAAAACTCATGGGAAAGGTGATGCTGGTTACAGTTCAGGCCAAATTTCTGCGGGCATGAATTGCACAGGCCCACCTTAAAAACAGTTTTATCAAAGCCAGAGAAGAGTGAGGACTTTGCAGGGCTGCCTGGGATAGTTGGAGGTGGGGGTCTGTGGCAGCTTTAATCTCCACAGACCGTGGGAGTTACAAAATGGCAGCAAGGACCCCCCAGCACTCAGCTGCCCAGCACTGCTCCGGAGGGAGGGAACTCACTGTGGCAAGTGTGGGACACGTTGCCGAATCAGCCAAACTCCCAGCTGGAAACAAAGAGAAAAAAACCAACTTATAGTGTCATTTTCATCAAGGCCCCAACACTGCTCAGGTGTTTGTTTCTCTTCAGGTAGTCATTTCTCACCCTACTTTCCCAGGGGCATGGGTAACTTATTTGTATAGAAGCATTCCCCAGGCAGCAGCCCGAGTGCAGCAGAAGTCTGTGCTTCCTAATGGGCATCACCTGGAGTGAGAAACTCTTTTTCATCCATCCTTTTTCAAGAGATTGTATTTTTAATAGGTTGGGACTAATCTGGCCCATGGATGTCATCAATACTCATTTGTCCAACACAGGTACGATCAGTGTCAAAACAAAAAAGTCCTTGGATGGCCAGGTGATGTTGAAACTACAAGAAACTGTAAATCCAGTGTGCTCTTCTGGCCTTGGACATCTCTCCGAGGCACTCTCATCCGCTTTCTTCTTTGGTGCTTGTGTCTGTGACTTTCCATTTCCATCTTACAGCGTTGTAATCTCTTTCTGGTTTTGGTCATGATTTCCACAATGTCTGGTGTATGTCTGAAAGGTGGAGATCTTGCCTGTCTGTGCCTGAGTGAGTGCTGCCAGGTTTCACTGTATTTTACAGCAGATCCTTTTCCAAAGAAACAAACATGAGTCGACATACTCAGAAATTTCAGAAAATGGAAGTTAGCATCTGCAAATATGCATATGGGGGTGCGGTGGGGGTGGTGGGGGGAACATCCACGCACTGTCAGGCTTGCCTTCCTCTCAGCCTAAGGAGACAAAGCTTTTGTGATCAGTGTCACTTTCGCTAAATGCTTGTTCAGTCAAGTTTCCAACCTGTCTGTTCCCCCTTCTTTCATATAAATATCACGAGCTGCTTGGCCACTAACATTCAAACATAGCAAAGGCATGGAGGTTGCACATTACCTGCAAGCTTTCTGAAAATAAGATGCAGAAAAAAGGTCCAAATACCCCTTCACTCTTGGAGAAAAAGCTCAGCTGCGTGGGTTTAGCGGGCCACCAGGGGAAAGGCTCTGCTCTTTGTTACCTTTCTTGTCTCTCAAGAAATGGCTGAGACTTTCCTGCACCTTTCAGCACTCTCTTCCATGTGCCCACTCACTCCATTTCAAGTTTAACAGCTACATGCAAATCACAGAACTGATTCATTTGTGTTTACTCACAATTTTTAAGTTTTTTAGGATTTCATTAAGAGAAAACAGAGCAAGCCAAGTGAAGCACAGAGTCAAAATTTTTCAAACTATGTTACTGTCCTGGTTTCAGCTGGGATAGAGTTAATTGTCTTCCTAGTAGCTGGTACAGTGCTGTGTTTTGAGTTCA
>JAVJGG010000132.1:0-23662 GCA_035590195.1 Aviceda cuculoides
TTTTTTACTTAAAATTACAAGGATTACCAGAGAGACATTTAAAAGCAAAGATTGCAAAAAACGATTGAATTAGAGAAGCCTTCCAACTACTGTGATTACTAATCTTTGCTATGATTATGTACTTAGCTTTCTACCAAAAGAAAACACTACTCTTTTAAACAATAATTGGTTCAAGGAATACTTTGTATGCTCAGTGTTCTGTAGAGACAGGAACTGTAGCTTGGATATACATCTCCTGTTACTTTTGAGAAGTTGAGAGTTTATTTTGCTTTGTATATGTGCCAGTGAGATGGAATTTTTACCACAGTTTCATTGTTAATTGTTTAAGGTATGTACACCCAAATGTGGTTACCTATTTTTCGAGAGCTACTATTGAGATGCTCTGCTTCCTATTGGTGTTAACTCCCAGGTGTCCTGAAGGGTAGGAGTGACTCTTAAACCCCACAGGATCAGAGTGGTTTTGTCTTGAAGCTCCATTTTACACTAGATTTGCTGTACTCAGAGCATTGAGGGAATCCTGATCCCCATACAATTCCCCTCAAAGGGCACTATGCCACATAAGCTTTGGAGTCCTGCAACTTTTCACCCCCAGCACTTCAGTCTTCACTATTTTGCAGCAGGTTTAAATGGACTGATTTTACTTAGACTTAGTTTCTTTTTACTTCACTTTACTTCTTCTACGAATGTCTCTTGGCCTCCCCAGAATAAATCAGGGCAATTGCTACTGTCTTCTGTAGCTCTATAACACAGAACATGGAGAAAAAGGGCAATTTTAATTGCTGTTTTCATACCCTGCTTCCTTATTCATAGCACACAGTGTTTCTCCCCACTAGCCTCATAGTCCAGGAACAGATGTCTGTTAAAATCTGCAAGTGTTCTTTCTCAATGAAATCTAAGGGAGCAGCACCTGTTGAACTACAATTGTGCATTCCTTACCTTCAGGTACTTCTTAATACAATTTTATATTTTTATGCAGTCCTGTACTTGTCTCATTCACCTTTCCTTTATGTGACTGTAAGCCTCTGTGAAATGGTATTGCCCAGTTTGAAAACCACTTTAGTAATTTGGATTCAAAAGGTAGATGATTCCTTTAGTGGTTTCACACTGAGCTTAGCAGAGGAGGAAGCTTAAGGAATAGAAAAGTGAAAGAGTAAATAGGAAGCACTTGAACCAAAACCACTTTAAAGTTACTAAATAGTGATACTACTAGGTAAGAAATGGCTCTTTCCTGAATCCATTTGTGGCAAGAGAATCCCTGGCTGGAACGCAGGTCTCCTCTGCTTGTGCCCCGTGCTGTTTTCGTTGCTGCTCAGAAAACAACTTTGTTGCTTTTAAGAAGTATCAGCCTAAAAGCCTTAAAGAGTGTCTGTGCAGCACTACTGATTTTCTACATGTTGCTGCATGTGATGGGGAGTACCAGCCTTATGCTGAACCTGATGCATAGCCTACAGGCAGGAAAATGATGTATTTCAGATGCACACACACAAAACCACCACAAAACCCAAACCCCAGCCCCCTCAATTATCTCTCAAGAAATTCGGTAACCATCAAGTACCAGGCAATCCCGATGTGTTAGAACCTGTGTTTACACACTGTTCTGTGTCTAGAACACTTTTACTGGTAAGTTTGATCTGGTGATTTACACTGATGTATCTAACTTTTTAATAAATATAATAAAGTTCCTGTCTGATGCCAGCGAATTGGACTACCATCTATTTTTCAGATAATGAATCAGAAAAAGAAGGTACTAAAACATAATGCTGAATTTTTGTAGTCCTGGCCAAGTGTTCTTATTTTAGATGTCGTTCTCAGGATCACAGAGGGTGGTGTTCTACTATAGGAGAAAATCAGTTAGCATTGTATGGGAAAAAAAAATCACTTTGCACCTTCCTCAGTCTGATCAGGAGAAAAAAGATTCTTTACAAGGAGCGATTTGTTACTACAAACTCTCATAAGCAATAGTTTAGAAATTAGGCAGTCTCACATGAATGATGAAACAGTAGAGGTGGTTGCTTTGTATGTACATTTTGAAGGGGGGAAAAACAGGTTTTCCCTAAACAAAGAACTGTGCACCTTGTGCCTATATTGACATTTAAGCAACATGGGTGGGAATCAGACCAGGGATTTTGTTTCTCACACTGTATATGACAAAAAAGTAGAACATTTCCATTCTTGGCAAAGTACATCCACTTAGTGGGATGGACCACAGGGCTTTGGATTCCCCTTGAATGAGCTTAGGTCTTACAACCAGAAATTAATTACCTACTGCTGGACTATAGATTTCTTTCAATAAACACTTCAACACAATTTGAAAGAAATGCTGTTGAACTATAGTAAGCCTTTGTCTGCAGAGACTGAGGTTTTGGGAAACAGAGAATATATTTTTAAGAGTGTCTGAGCATGGAATTGTGAATTAGGAAAGAAATCCCCAGCTGTCAAAAGACTGGGCTCTTGAGTCTGATATAAGAATAGTCTGTTCAAGTGGCTGACGTAACAGACAAATTGGTAGAAATCAAAGCAAGTGGTCTGTGAACTGTCTGTCTCAAAAGATGTAATAAAGAAAAGAGGAGAAACAGTGGAAAAGAGATGCAAAAGAGAAGACTCATAGTATCCTGCCCGGAGTGGCACGAAGAACACTACTGACTTGAAAATATTCCTGAAAAATTTGGTTTAAATTTGAGACCGCTTGCTAAGAAAGGCCACCCAAGAAAATAGACTTCCAGCATGTACAAATAAATTTTCTTATGGTTCATCCACTCCTATTTAAGTGAAGCATATGTTAATTTAACTCAAGCAAATGCACACGTCCTCAATTAGTCTGCTCAAACATCAGCTGCAGCTATAGCATGGCTAAACCTCCTGGTAAAGTATCTTTGACATCTCTCCTCTGTTCTATAGTAGGGTGTTAGACCAACTTGTGAATTGGTAAAGGGTACTGATGACTGAATGGAATTTAATTTTAAAATAGGTGTTGGATATTTTTAAACACCAAAAAACATTGCAAAATATCTGAACAGTGCTGGAGTTGTATTCCTAACCCAAGGGGACCCAAAGTTACCTTCTTTGTAACTGCTTCTGAAACACAAAAGGCTGATGAATTTAACTATTTCTGGGGGGTGAGGGGAAGGTAAAGGAGGAAAAAACCACATAGCTTTCTGTTTCCTCATAAGGAAAAATCTCAGATGTGCTTTCCTTGTCTTGTTGATTTGGTCTCGAGAGTAATATATCTCTGCTTACTTTGGCTCTGAGTTGTGGTACACAGTAAGCTATGGGCTGTGCTAAATAAATTCTATCATAAAGGAAAGTAAACACTTGTCATTAAAAAAGCAAAGCAGTTTTTTAACATAAGCTTGCCTTTTCAGAAGATTCTCAAGTCTTAAATTGCAGTTATTTAGAAATATGTTATTGTCTGACATGACTGGAAATAAGTTGGAAAGGCAATTCTAGAGCTAGGTTTTGTCTCAGTCATTAGCTAAGCATTAAAAACCCAAGTGTACTACATGGTAGTTACTTCAAGAAATTAATTTCTGAAACAAGAAGCGTATGACACATAACTTGAACCACCTGAGAAGTGTAAGAAGCTGTGAGAGATTAGCTGCCTGGAGTATTTTGTGGCTTCTTTTGGACAAATGAGCTTTTACTAGAAAGTTAACTTCTACTCTTACTGACTGCAATAGATGTGTATTTTACTTGGACCTTGCTCTGCGTTACCAATACTTGTCTTTGAAGCCCAGAAGGCAGGAGAAGGGTTAGTTAAGCTGTTTCTGCTCCTTTTCCTCATACAGAAGTTGTTGATCCAAGTATCTATTTTTTTGTGTGTGTGAGACATATGGTTAAATTTGTTTTCATGTCTTTCCCATCCTAAATGGTCATACCAGCTTTCTTTTCCCAGGTGCATCTTACCCTGTAGTAACATGCAGCATCCTCAGTTTTCCAGTAGTTGACTGTGCTTGTTGTCTTTGCTCATCTGCAATGAGTTTTACTGCCAATTACTATTATCTGTTGCTGCCTGAATTTGTGCTGTGTGGTATGCTTCTTCTATGCCTTTGTTACTTCCTAATGGAAGTGCTGTAAAAGTCACCAGCAGCTGGACTGAAGCAGTAACAATAGACTGCCAGGATGTAAACTGGCAGGTGACTGTCCATATGGAAAGCAACTCCAGAATAAGTAATGGGCATAAAGTTCCTATTGGAAGGCGTTTGTTTGTTTGCAATTTTTTTTCTTAACTTCTATCATGAATAGTTAATGTTGGAGAAAATACATTTGTTTTATCAAGATCATTCACTGTTTATGGTTACATTTTCTCCAGTCCGTTGGCTTTCAACAGAGCCTTGTCTTTTCTGTCTAATCTCCAGCAACAGAGGTCCAGAATGAGGCAGAATTTGAGTACAAACAGCACAGGCTGTGATGTTTCTTAAAGATTTGACTAAGCCGTTATGGCACCTAAAGAGTTGTCTCTTTGGTTCAGATAAGTCACCTAGCCAGACATCCCATGAGAGAGTTAACTTCTTTCCCAGTTGGTTTCGTGTGCTAAACTTTGCATATGAATAGGAGTTGACAGGATAGTCAATTGACTACATCACTTGCACAGCCATTTCTATTTATATCCAGATTTCTGAAACCATTTAACAGCTACTTATCAAATGCACTTGAATTTAAATTTTTCGTGTTTAACGAAAAATTATACATAAGTGTGCATAAACATGACTTATGTTGTTCATTGCCTTTAGAAAAAGTGGCAATTGTCAGCCAAATGGGAAAAGTCAACTAGTCAAACTTTTAGAGGTAGCTCTATTATACTAAAATGCCAGCCTATAACTAACTTTAAAATATTTTTTTTCTATTTAGGAGGTACTTTCTCCAACCACATGGTTTGTGTTAGGTTAGGGAGTTCACCCTGGCTGCCAAGTTTAATAACAGTCAGTGTAATATTTTTTTAACCAATGGAGTTGAAAACCCCATGTCAGTTGGAAACCCTTCCTGGAAAAAAGCCTTACTTGCCGTGGTGTTTAGATAAGCATGAAGGAGCTGAAAAGCAGCAGTATCCATGAATTTATATCTATCTGAGTTGTAAAGTGGGTTGGTGGGGTTTTTTTTCAAATTACTACTGAAAATGACTAAACTTTAAAAGCTTCAGCTGGCTCAGATTTTGAGCCTCAGTCAATTGTACTTTTTAAGTCTTGGTTTATTACTAGTGAACTTTGATTGCAGCTGGTAGTTGGCTGTTTACCAGTGGGCTCAGGAATGAAAGTTGTCTTGCATTTCCCCACAGGGCTCAGACTTCTTTTCTCAGATGAGTCTTTTCTAAGCTCTGCATGGGGAAACTCCATCACTCTCTCATTGATACTATCCAGCATTTGAATTTTTCAATACAAATCTGTAGTAGTTTCAATATAGCTTAGTTTCTGAAGAAAAAAAAAAGTAGAAAGAAACTTCTTTACATTACTTAATAGAACTTTTTAAATTCAAAGATTATTTTAACACTAAAATTCACCTCTCCCTAGCATCCTGTTCAATTCATTCTGCTTGAGAAAGTCAACATTTACACAGAAAAACATTATTTTCTAGATTATGTTTGTTAGGCAAACCACCATTATTAGAATATTAGTAACGCATTTAACTCCATCATAATTTGGGAATTATGAGAAAATTAGTACAAATCTGCCTTGAATTCCACCCCCACCCCCCACTTTGTGGTATCTTGTAATTTAAAAAAAAAGTCTCAATTTTAGTGCTCAATTACTGGCCTTACGCCTGCTCGTTCTTACAAATTGAAGACTTGAGCATGTATACTTAACTGTATTTTAGAAACCCCAAAACTGGGACAGTTTTGGTAGCTTGGTTTGGTTAGAAAGCTAGAGTGCAGCCAATTTAAAATTAATCTGATTTTTTATCCTTAGATAAAGCTAAACATTTCTCCAAATAGAAAGCAAAGCTTCCTTTCCACTGTCTGAGGAGAGAATAGAGTAGAACTACTGCTTGTCTTACAAATTTTAAAAATCTAGCTTTAGAAGGTCTAAACCCACATCATGTACGTGTTACTCTAAATCAAGAGATCTGCCCAAAACAGTAAAATGGTATTGTAACTCAGTGTCATGCTAAACTGGGATTCTAATACATAAATAATAGTCTGTAACATTTCTTCATTTACAATGTTTTCAGCTTTGCCTTTTCTATATTGTTTTCATTAAAAGTACTTTGAAATAGTTTCAGAAGGATAAATACCACATAGAAAACAACATTTTAAAAAAATAATATCAAAAAGGGTAGAATGACATTAGTTTGCTGAATTGCTTGGTTTGGTATTTTTTTCAGAAACTTGTATATTTCCAGTTGTACAGACAACTTATAAATTTATATGCTGCTTTCATTATTGTTTATTACTACTACTGCTACTACTACTACTACTACTACTACTACTACTACTGCATTAAATCTAAAAAAATATGTATAACATTTGGGGGAGACAAAAGTCTAAGTTGTAGCTGCCCTCATGGAGACAAGCTTGACCTGAGATATTTTTGTCTGGAGGAAACTACTCTTTTTTTATATGTCTGAAAAGAATTGGTATGTTAGTTCAAGCCCCTGTATTTTTAGGAACGGAAACAATGTTTTAAGGAAGTGCACTAAAATGTGTCCTTCTTTCTGAATAATTTATAAGAGAAACTAAAGAAAATCCAAGCCATTTATCTTCCCGCCTAGTTGTGCCTGAAGAGAATTCTGAGTGTGATCTTGTCTTGGAAGCGTGTCTGGAGGAGGCCAGAGAGGAAAAGTAACGGTACTGCGGGCTGTCTGTAGATATCGATAGTGAGATGTCTCCCAGTAGATCTGCCCTTAAAATGCAAACACAGTGCTGGAATCCTTGTGGAAGCAAAACCAGAGGAGTAATCACTGTAACCCTTTTCTTACACTCCTCCCAGCTCTGTACCATTCAATTCAATATTGCTTGTGCCAGCCAGAATTCCTCTTCCTCTCTGCTCCGCCCACCCCCCACCCCAACCCCGTTGGGCTTTATAGCATGCCCAGGATGCTTTGGACTCAAATTGCTTTGTTGGGGGCTGTCCCTGCCTAAGTAAATAAAAAAGGGAGGCAGGGGGAGGAATGACCTTCAGGTATTCACTTTTCGTTACCAGCTGGGGTATGGCTTGACCTTAGCTCAGCTGCTAAGGAGAGGTGGTCTGTAAGGAAGGATGATGCCTTACTGTTTATACTTTATTTTAATGACAGTTAAGGGGCTGTGAATTTTTTGAGGATGTAGATTTTGGAGCTTCGTAGAGAAAAATTCTAGCTCCCTATGAAAGAGATGCTTGGTAGGCAGTATTACTTTGGGGATGGTAGGCATTGTAACTTTACGGCTAAGTGACACATATTGCTTAATAGTTGTGGAATTGTATTACAATTCATCTAATGTGGCTGTAGACTTGCTGAGGAAAGAAAGGCAGGTAGTGTCTATCTGTTTCTTCCATGACAGTGGGTACTCTCTACATCACTATAAATGGTTTATTTGAATGTCATAGGTGCAACATTGTTCACTGCTTTTCAGTTAACTAGTAAGTCATGTTGTTTCTCATCCCTGGATGGATAAAACCCTCGCAGCAAGACCATTTAATAGCGTGAAATTGATATTATAAGATTATATTATTTGAAATTTTTTTCCCAAATTTTGTGCTCTAAACTTGATGATTTGTAGCCTCAGCATCACCCAGCAATGCAGAAAAAGTGAATGTGGCTGAGACAAAATTTAATTAAGCAGCTCAGATATGCTCAGGTTTATTCTGCTTTATAGATCCACATGTAGGAAGAATGATTTTCTCCTTTCCAAATGGCAGAGTGCTTTCTAGAACATGAGACAACAATAAACCAATGTCCTATTCAGTAGCTTTAAATAGGAGTCCAAATAGGACCTGGTTTTCTGGTGTGTATGAGAGCAGACACTGGGATGCCAGCACAAACCACACTCTTAATGAGATTGCTACACTTCAGCCTAACTGCTAATGGTGTACCACAGCATTCCTGGGCCAGAAGCAGCTCTGTGGATTACAGTCTGCTAGTGGAAACTTTCCGGGACCTAATTGTTCTATATCAAACATCCTAAAAATGACAGAATGTAGACTTTCAGGGTATATACAGGGCAGAAAAAAATCTATCTGAAGTTTTATGCATGTTGTCAATTAAAAGCTTAATTAAATGCTAATGTTAGTTTATGTTAGTAAATGTTAATGTTAGTTAAATGTTGCTACAGAAAATTTAACCAAAGACATGTGAATATTTTTCAGCCTTTAATTGTAGAATGAGAACAAATAATCTCTGAGTATACAACATAGGATTTGGTCATGCATTCAATTCTCTGCTTTCCTTAGTCAGTTCCTTTAACAGTAAGTTTACCACACTAGCTCTTTCCACGCTGCTATTGTGCATACTGTGATTTTTGACAATGGACTGTAAAATCCACCTGTAAAAGCTATACAAGTAAATGTACCTGTAAATATTTAGCAATAATATTTCAATTTAAAGAGCAGCCCTAGATAGGATGACCAGGTTATACCCAGAGCAAACTACATAGTGCCAATTCGGAGGATTTCATGGGTGTGTCTGGCTCCTTTATCAGAAACTGTTATGACCTGAGCTTAGGTGGGTAGGTGTTGACGTTGGCTATCGCCCTGTAACCAAGGTGAATTGAATTGAATAGGCTGAGCGAACTCAGTTCTCCTGAACAAGATGTCTGAGCTGTAAAATCCACGATCAGGTGGCTTTACATCCCAAATGATCTGAGCAGAATGATGAAAGATTGAACAAGCCATGAAAGTTAATGTAACCTCAACACTAAGAATAAATTTGCTTTTGACCAGCTCTGCTGGGTTGACCTTGGCTGGCCACCAGGTGCCCACCAAGCTGCTCTATCACTCCCCCTCCTTGGCAGGGTGGGGAGGGGGGGAAAAGAGATGAAAAAACCTTGTGGGTCAAGATAAAGGCAGTTTAATAAAGGAAAAGCAAAGGCTGCACGTGGAAGCAAAGGAAAACAAGGTATTTATTCCCTACTTCCCATCAGCAGGTGATGCCTGGTGAAGGAGGGCCTCAGAATGCATAGCGGTTGCTCCAGAAGACAAATGCCTTAATAACAGATGCCCTTCCCCTGCCTTTCTCTTAGCTTGTATTGCTGAGCAGACATCATACGGTATGGAATATCCCTTTAGTCACTTTGCATCAGCTGTCCTGGTTTTGTCCCCTCCCAAGCTCTTGCACACCCTCAGCCTGCTGGTCTTTGGAGGCCAGATTGCAGCTGTGGGGGCTTGGAGGACAGCCTTGATGCTGTACCAGCACTGTAGCCAAAACACTGGTGTGTTATTGACACCTTTGTAGCTACAAATACAAAGCACAGCACTATCAGGGCTGCTATGGGGAAGGTTAACTGCATCCCCACCATCTGTGCATGACACAATAGTGAGTCAGTGGTGGGAGTTTTGTTTGAACTAGTTTTGTTTTAGTTTTCACCCTCCTAGTTTTGTGAAGATGAATTCTCCCAGGCAGTTGAGACAAATTAGATTCCTAGACAATCCAAAAATTGATCTAAGCATATAAAATTCATACACCTTTAAAGGAGGGGTAGGGAGATAGAAAGGGAGCTAATGGAATGTATTACCTCAAAATACTGTTTTCTGCGTGAATTATTTGGATTAGTATAGTTCTGCAACAGGCTGCACTATAGGGAAGAATGAGTAGATCCATATCCTGGAGTCAAACATACCACACTAACTGAGTGACCCCTGTTACTTGTCTGAGCTTACCTGCAAGAGCATATGAAAATTATAGTGGTAAGTAACTAAAGAAATGTTATGTAATGTGATGATATCTGAACCAAACTGGTATGTAGTTGTACAAGTATAATACTGTCCATATGCTTGAATACTGCAATAATCTCCAAGCAGTGCAAAAGCAGTCTGCATTCAGCAGAGCAGGACCACAGTGTGTACTGGGATCTAAGAGCTGTAAAGGAACCTTCTAGCTGGTGGGAGTGCAGGGTCAAGCCAAAAATGCTGACCTCTTTGGAATAAAAGTAATGTCAGTGATCTGCATGCTTTTCTAGAGAAAATGCAAGAGTAGGGGAAAAAAAGAGTATCTGAAAGAGACTGCAAAGTAAGGGGAAGCAAAATACTATCATCTAACATAAAAAACATATGTAGAGCACCTAATTTAATATTTAATATAGCAGCTTCCCATCTTGTGTCCAGAGCATAGCTATTTTGGTCTCTCATGGAGGCGCAAAGGGTTTTTACAGTTTTTCTCACTGGGAGCTGTCAAACTGGCCTTAATAAACTCTGTTAGCTACTCCTTCCCCCACATAGAGTTACATCCTCTAACATGTGACCCTCTACAATCATGTTGCCCCTAGAAAGTTTGGAAAACTCACTGGGCTGAATTCACTAACTACCCTGTTCTCCAAAAGAGCAAGCAAATGTGTATCGCAAGGATGAACACTATGCTTTTTTACCCTGTTCTCTTTAGTTCTAGTGAGCAGAACAGGACCTAGCCTGTTTTTGGTTTTTTTTTTTTTTTTTCAGATTAGTCCATCTTTTGATGTGTAATGTTGCCTTCTTGTACAAGTAGTGAATTGCTTTTACAGGAGCAAAAACCAGATCTGCTGATGCCAGTTCTGCTGGTGTGAATGTGAATGAACAAGGGGCCTTCAGAACAAGCGCTTACCCATGGGACATCAGGAAACATGGAAGACTGGATGCTATAGGCATGACAGCAAGGGTTTGATGGTGTGCTGGGCAGCAGCAAATGCTACACCTGTATGAAAACATAAAGCTAAAATTCCCAGAGAGATAGCAGACTTGAGATTTATCTCTCAGCACCTCCTCTGCTATGTCTGCTCTTAAGCCCTAAGCAGCCAGGTACGCCCTGGAAGACTGAAGGGACTGATGCCATCTAAGCTGTTATTAGAGACAAGACTGTAGTAACCGGTCACTCTGATTATTTGCAGTTCTCTGCACCTGCATAAGGAATGTTGTACTGTCTTCCTACATTTATAAACTTAAAATCAGTGTTCCTTACAAAACTATCACAAACAAGTTGCAGTGGTTTATTTCTGGTGAGCAATGTTGCCATTATCCCAGCAGAGGGAAATCTGGAGACATTGTCAAAGCAGATTTAGTTTTACAGCTGTAAAACCGCCTTGTTGTCATAAATATACTGGAATTAGTTAGTGAAGGCCTTTCTTTTTAATTGTATGACTGCAGACAATGATCAACTGGTATTATTGCTTAGTATGCATTAGGAGATGTTTCTTATTAAGCTGTAGTCCCAAGAATAAGATCTGGGGCATTAAATACATTGGTGGTGTCTCTTGTTTTTCTATAAAAATTAAGTTAGTTTTTTAAAGTTATTTAAACTTCTAAGTTCTGGATAGAAGCAAGATACATTATTTGGTACTTTTTTCTTCTTGTTTAGATATTTTATGTGTGCCAAGACTAGTTAAAAGATCTTCACATAAAACCAAAGAGGGTATGCTTTAATATATTGAAAGCATCAGGCTTTACTGAAAGGGATACATGCTACTTAATGAAAACTCTTCTGGTACTTAACAGAAAGTTTTGTCCTTCACAGTAACAAGTGGAACAGTGCCAGGAAAAGGACGATAGCATAGACATAGCTATACTGACAAAACTATACATGGTAATGGTAATGTAAAAGCTTTTTTTTTTCATTGTTCATCTCCTGCAGAAACAAGAGAGACCAGTGTAATGGTATCTCCATAAGGGATTCTGCTGGCCTATCTATATTGCCCAGTGGCAGGAACTTCAAATGCCTAAGCAATGTATAAGTGACAGAAGTCTGTAATGTAAAACTAATTGTGTGGAAACCAGAGATTCCTGATTAGTCATGAGAGTGAGGAAGAATAATTTATTATTATTGTTGTTGTTGTTGTCGTCGTTGTTATTTGTATAGGAACTGGAACAGAAATCACTACTGCTGAGTGGTTTAAGATTAATTTGGTCTCATGTTCTAAAGAGATAAAAAAGTCTGGTAAAAGCTACCCAGTACCAACCCAGAATTGTTCTAAAGTGATAGGAAGTAAAACATTTGCAGAAGCAATGAACCACAGACTCCTACCCAATTTACTGAGCAAGTCTCTTTGGCTTTCTGCACAAGCCTTTGCCACAGAATTGCACTCCAGAATTCGAAACTTCATTTTAATACTGCTAATTCTGAAGAGGAAAAGTAAATATGTGAGAAATTGAACCAGATGCACGCTGCTACTTAAAGCCCAAGAGCACTGACTCACCATCACAAGGAACTTAAGCTCCAGTGGTTGATTTGTCTTCCTCCTTCCAGCCTTTGCCACAGGCTATTGTCCCCAGCACTGCAGAAGCAGCCAACGAGAACATGTGTCTGCTCTTTATACTCTTCAGTTCATAATATAAGCTAAGGTCATCAGCAATTTATACATGTCAGGCTGGAAGCAATGACAGGACTGTAAAGAATATGCCATCCTCACTATAGAAGCTGTGGGTCCTTGGATATCTGACCCCAGAGCAAAGCTGCTGCTTTTTATTTGCTTATTTAATAGTTATTTTTAACCTTAGTCAGTTCCTTGGTTTGGTTAACTTGTGGCTTAGGAAGCAGTCTTACAAACTTCACAGCCACCAAAACTGGGGGAGAACGTGGTGGTGGGGAGAGACCAGAGGACAGGGAGGTAGGAACTGCTTGCATCAGTTTTGCCAGGAAATGTCTGTATTGCCATAGCCAGCAGCAAGGCGGGGGACAGTGTTGATTGTGGGGGGCAGGAGCTGCTTGTAACTGCAGATGAGCCTACTGCAAGCATAGTTAAATGATGTCTGTCTAGTCAGTGTGTGAATTCCCTCATTTGCCTCAAGGCTGAACTAACTCAGCAATCCATAGCAATTTGTGTCTCTAATCAGCTGTTCTGCAGAATACCCTGTTAATCTTCCTAGCCCGGTTCACAAGTGCCTTCCTAGGTGTTAAACGGCTTCCATTTATACTGAACCCAGAAGCCGGGTGGTTTTGAGCATCATCTTTAGTATTTCTATGTTAAAGTCCCCATCATCAGTAGATAAATCTGCGTTGAGCTAAAAATATACATGCAAAAAGGCCACTGAAACAAATTACATCATTGTATGCTTTGTTTTAAAAAATAAGCAACTCCATTTTTAAAAGTGTCTGAATTTCTATCCTGTAATGCTGGGGTGACTTTTAATCTTCTTAAGCAATTTGCCTTTACTCCTGAGACCTTGTGCCCTAGTTAATACAGCAGAACTTTGTTACAGAGTCCTCTGCTAACCCAGGTTCCTATAACAGGAGTATGTGCTCTTACAGAGAGATGCCCTTTTCCTGGAGCTTGTTATCTGGCCTCCATAACAGTGCATACTACATTGTGCTTATATATAATCGAGGATAAGCACAAACAACTCCTGGCTTTGTATATATGTCAAGTGGATGTATTGCCCTTTTTAATTACTGCTCCATATTGTATAGGTGATGAAGATGCCAAGTTCTATGCAACTACTCATGAGAAAATGTCCTGTTTGTGCATCACCTGGGAAGATCTAACTATTAAATAATCCAAAAATGGGCTACAAGTGAGTCAGGGGACAAGGAACATTTTACACCTGCTGAGAAGACCATTGCCAGGCTAAGTCAGTATACTGTCAATTCCTTTTGTTGGTGTCTGAATCTTTTGGGTAGAATAGTGCTTACTTCACATTTGTTGGCAGGAAACATAAATTTAAAAAAAGCTGTCTTGCTGTGTGGCAGTACCACAAAAATTATCCAGAACGTGCACTTTAAGATACAGAAGCTAGTTAACAAGCCTTCCTAACTGACAGTGCTGCCCAGAGCTTTTATTTATCTGTACAAGGAAGGAGTGTAGTCTTACCACCAACAGTTGTATGTGGTTCCACAGGATAACTCTTTACTGTCCTGGACAAAGCCTTTATCTGATCAGCAGTTCAATCCTATCTGCAAGTGCTAGGTCAGGAGGTTAATTGGAAATTTGTGACTGGTTTGATGATCCAGGAAAACCAGAGTGAAGTCTCACAGGTTTGTAAGACAGAAGTATGTTGAGGTCAATAAGTCAAAGGGCTCAGAGAAACCCCTCCAAATTTTTTTGATTCCTGTGTCAGCAGAGTGCTGTTACTATTTAGTATTTTGAGGTTTACTGCCAGCAGGAAACTTCTAACGCAAAGACCCCTGGGCTTGTGGTTGTATAATTCTAAACAGCATAACAATACTTTTCGTAGCTTTTATCACTCTCTGCCTGGAGCCAGCAAACTGCATTTCTGGGAGGTTTGCTTCCTCCAAATGATTTAGGACAGGGCTTTTGAGTTACAGAGATGCTCAGAAGACATGAAGAGAGTGATCTATATCAAGAGAGAACCAAAAGGAAAGAGGTTTGCTTGGGCAGACATCTCATTCTGTTGCTTTCCTCCTGCTGCTGCTACTGTTACCCCATGCAAACCAACAGGTTCCTTCTGCACAGTGATTTGCTGCTCCCGTAGCTGTTTCAGCACGTAATTCATTGTTTCTGGGACATCTTCTCTAGCTGTTCCTTGGCAAGAGCATTCCTCTGGCACTGCTAGTGGTTCAGTCTGTAGTGGAATAGTTGAAAAGTGTATGCTCTTGGAAAGGCACATGTAATGATGGTCCAGGTGGTCCTTCAGTGGTATCTTTAGGCAAAAAAAGGACACTGTGTGACTAATACCAAGTCCACATTTTGTGCTTTTGCTATACCACAGAACACAGTAATGCTTCCAAATTTTTATCTCTCTTCTATTAAAGTATTTTAATTGCTTTTACAGCTTCTGGGTTGTTCTTTTTCAAAACTTTAAAATATACTTTAAGCCTTTTTCTTTAAATTTATCTTCCTCATTCTGTGTGGGTTATTAACTTTGTCTTTAACACCATGAGGCAGCTACCATAACGTGTTTGGGGACTAAACACTTTCATGTTGAGATGAACAGTTCTCTTCCTTGCTACCAAGCTTCCTGCCTCATGCTAGGCCAAAGTGTTTAATCAATAAGTGCAAAGAAGAAAAAAACTCCTGTGGTGCATGCAAAGACAAACCGATGCTTTAAGTCAGATGCTTTTTAAATCTACATTTGCACTTGCTTTAAAGCTTTACCCAATTTTCTGTCTGTAGCACTTCTGTGTTTCAGAGCAGTAACCACATAGGAAAATGTTTCTGGTGCATGTTCCGTGCTATGACATACCTTATTTTTCAGTAACTGAACATGGAAGATGTAATTCTTGCAACCTGCTGAGGTTGCTCTGTAGTTTTCAGCTGTTTTGGAGTAAACCTGTTTCCCATCCCCTCCTTAATGTTTCATTAGATCATCACTTTCTGCTAATTCTTAGATGTTGTGTCATATTTGGTTAGCAAAAGGGGAAACAGATGTAAGTTGGATGAGATTTTCTCTAATAAGCTCTGCGTACAGAAAAAAAAAAGGATCTTCTGCCTTCACTGTCAGAAACCCTGTTCAGCGCAACTCAAAAAATTTACTGTCAGAAATCATCTCTCAGTTCTTGGAAGACAGTATGTACTGGGTGGCAAGAGTGAATTGCTGTTGGGGTAAAACGTGTTTAATATCCCTATTTTTAACTTTCATGCTGAAAATAAATGCTCAATTTTTAACAGTGCTGCTGGGAATTCACAGTAAGAAAAGACATTTTTGGGGGAAAACATCACTGTTCCTTCGCCCGTTGTGCGTGACTTTTTAACCCAGAATGTTGATATCTTCGTCCATCAAGATAAATAACTCCATTGGAGTTCTCTGCTTGGGTTCGCTGACCCGCAACCTTTTTATTATCCTGTTGCCACATAGGAACCAGACATCGAGGCAGCTGATTCCTCAGGAATTCTGTCTTCATCAAATGCCACAGAGTCATTTTTTGCCAATAACACAGCAAATCTAGTAACTTAATGTACCTTAAGACTTACAGCAGCTTTCCTGATGTTGGTAAAATGCAAATTTTTCAATAGTTTCTGAATTATAGCTAATAAAATTAGAAAAGGGGTGGGTTTTAAAGCTTTTTTTTTCTCTTTAATCTTAGAGATTTGCAAAAAAAAAAGGCATATTTCATATGCAACACTTTGTGACTGACCTAATACAATGTTTTGGAATAAACTGTGATGGCCCTCATGACCTCTTCTCCACTGCTAGTTGCTAAAAATTTCTCTGACAAATTTGATATGTGTACCTTTCTGCATCCATTTGTGTATGGTCAGGCATACATTTGAGTGTATGGAGAAGCGTGTATTTCAGCAACCTATTCCATGTACTTTCATCAAGCATTTTTTACATGCATGGAAACTATCTCTTTGCATACATGGGAGTAATTAAATCTATTGTTTGCAGTAGCATTGTTTTGCCGACTGAGAGGTTCAGCATTAGACAGGCTTGCTCCAGCCAGTGACAAACTTGCCAGTCAACAGCACAGCTGACTTGAGGTGCAAAATAAATAAAACCTGTATTAAGTGAATGTTTTTCTGCCTTTCTGTATGAATTTTCCATTATTTGAGTAAAATCTACATATGAATGTTTGTTGATCCTTTCTTCAGCCATAGGACTTGACTCATGAAATGTCACAGTTACCCCCATCTAGTCTTCTTATAGTAGAAACTCCTTACTGGTACCATTTCTGCATGGATGGCCCTGTCTGAGCTAGGAAAAAGTCACTTCTTCTTTTAGCGAAGGGGTGTTGGAAGGACAGAATTGCTTTTGGTGCCTCTGACCAAGAGGAAGGTGATGCACTGGGACTCTTGATGTAGTAAGGGGACAGGGAAGAGGAATATAAAGTAGATTTGGTTTGTTTACTATGAAGATAACCAAACACCATTGTGTAGCAAAGTAAGGAAAGGAAACATAAGGAAATTCTGTGTGGAATGAGTGCACGAAGCATCTTTTGTACTCCAGGTCTACCAGGTAGGAGCAGATGATACACTTCTGAAGAAGGAAGGCTATTTTAATATGAGAAAGCACCTTGGAATGGAGATTCTCTCATCTAATTCCTACTGGTTTAGTAGCTTTCTTCTAAGAAATGTTTTTTCATTGGAAAAGTTCCCCAAGAGCTATTTCTAGGAGGAATGACAGAGAAACCATTGTGGTTTTCCTTTAAACTAGCTTTTAAATTACATCAGATGCCACCTACAATATACTAAGTCCTCTGGCTTGTATTTATTTCACTACTGTGAGTTGGTTTATAGAAAAAAAAGAACTAGTTTAATGCCAGTTTAAAGCTTGGACTAGCACACCTCTCACCTAAAGAAAAAAATATGGTGATGTATAACTTACCCAGCAGTTCTTGTTCAGTGTGGGTGTCAGTTATATTCTGTGACAGAATAGAAAGGGAGGCTAAAGCCTGTAAATGTGATATGTTTTAAGGACTGATGAAAGGAAATTACAATCTATTTCTGGAGAAGTACTTCTCGGTTTGGCCTGTTGCCTCCTTCACAGGAGATTCTGCCACAAGCTGAAGGCACTCACGTTTTTTTTGGGGGGGGGGGCTGACATCTGAAAGTAGTATTTTATCTGTTGCTTTGTTGGTTAAGGTTTCCCTGGAGACCTTACAGTGACTACTCTGTCTGTGCAGAGCCTATTGACTGGATGGGGTCCTTAGTCTCAGCTGGAGCCTCTAAGAATAATTGTAATACAAAAAAATAGTCTAGGGTACTACATGAATGAATTTGTAGGTCTCCTAAAGCCCTTGTTCTCCCTTTAGAGTAATTTTAAAGTGTATTAATTATTTAACAAGCAAGACATTGCAGATGTAGTCTGAAGATTGCTGATAATACATTTCTCTGTCCCATGCATCACCTGTCCTTGAGGGAATGCATGCACTTTGCATGCTTGTAAGTCAGGATTGCAGCCTACTCTTCTGGCAGTGTTTGGAAGTTTAGTTGGCTTGAGCAGTTAGGGAAGATTTATACATGAGCAGAGACTTCAGAAGTGTATCTATCCGATTCTTAGCTTGTGACACTAAGGTCTTGTGTTTTGGGTTTGCTTTTAAATGGAAAGGAAGAGTGGAAAAACACAGAAAAGGTTAGAATGACCTGACCTGGCTTGGAGTTGTGCTCAGCTGGCCAGATACAACCTCTGTTACTCTCTCAGTCTTTGCCCTTCTCTTCTTCCTCCACAGTTGCCAAAACTGTCAGCAAGAAAGAGTATCCAAATTTCACTTCGAAAGAACTGTCCCTTCTCAATCTGCTCTCTTTTTAGAGCCAACATTATAGTGCTCATGCTTGCACGTGAGAGTGATTTTCTTAATTCAGCAAGACTGATAATAAGCTTTACAGGTATTTGTTAGCACAGGTATTGCAAGTGTAAGTAAAAAAGTACAACAAACAAGGAAAAGAAAACCAAACCAAAACTACACTTCTCTCATTATCATGAGGCACGTATTTTCCTGACCCTCTGGCTCCTCTTTTGACACTATTAAAGACTTTCTGTCAGCACATTCTTGCCACTCTGTCCAAAAACATCACAAAAGGTGTGCAGCACTTTCAGAAACATTAGGATTGATAATTAGGATCCACCAGTATATGGTAGCACTGGCAGCTAACCACTTCGGAGTGTATGCGTATCACACGCATCTGTTCCTTACTGCACTTCTACAGCTGTGAGTCATGGAAAAGAAATGAATGGATGCTCCAGCACATTGTCCAAAACTGCAGCAACTGTAATTGTTTGTAATTGTAGTAATTGTTAATAACTGCTTGCTTGCTTGTGCATATTGTATATAGGCAGATTCGTTTTAGTCTGATACAGTGGGTGACTATCTCATGAAAGACAGAAAGCCCAGATGGAGGAATACCAAATACAGGCATGTGGACCTGAAGTGTCTTGTCAGCTACTGGCCGATGAGTATACTTTTCACCAAACTGCTTAATCCTGGTTCATATTGGCAAAACTATTTGTGTATGAGCAGTTCATTCATAGCTGAACTACAGAAAAGGAATTTGATAATCCTGACTATCTCTGATGGCAAGAGGAACAAAGAAATGTTAGAATATTGCCCTTGGTTATTACCTTTTGCCTGAGCCCACATATACATTTGTATTGTGAACACTGGAAGTTTTTAGTGTTAATAGCTGCAGGCTGTGTTCAGTCCCTATTTTCTCTTAGCTGCCATCAGGCTCCACACAACCTTCAACCTCACAGCTGAGTTCACAGGTGTCCTGTGAGCTCACTGCATTATGCCTCATTTATTAGTTCTTATAAGATATTGCTGCTAGAGTGCTCTTTCGTCATCCCTAGTAAAACACTTACCTAAAGAATCAAAACCACAAAAGAAAATAAAGGAAAATAATTGGCTGTATACTTAGCTGTTTTGCAACGGGAACATTCCCATCACTACTGCCTGCAGAAGAGGTCTGCAGTGTTTGAGGAAAACAGCATATTCTGCACAAATGCTTGAAGTTCAAGTGCAAAAGTAGTATCTACAATGCTGTTGTCCTGTCAGTCTGTGTGCTCTGTCATGGACTTCAGCGCTCTTAACACTAAAACTTCATCATCTTTGCATCTGTCTTCAAGTGTCTAACCACTTCTCAAGCACTGAAGAAAAATTGAGTGATCAAGGCACCCGTAAATTTCCACCCCTGATATGCACCACTTCCTAAGACCTCGCAGCCTGAAGAAACTCCCCTACAGCAGATGGGACCCAGGAGAAGCTTACCCAAATGAGGTAATGAGCTATGGAAATAAGACACCATCAGAGGTCAGAACATATTTCATCAGAGATCAAAGTGTACTAGTAGCTAAAATATTTCTCTTCCATACCTCTGCAGAGCAGCTTTTGCCAAGTACTTCATTGCTACCATGAAAAATGTCCGTTATACGAACAAGAGTCATGGGACATCTCTTCTAGAGAATCTAATTATCAAACCCTAGAGGATATAGTTGCTGGTAGCTATGGTATGAGTCTGTGTATATAGGAGTAATCACACCTATGGGACAACTTACCAGTAATTGTAGTTCCAGATGTGTTGTTCATATGGTCATTCATTATTCCCCCCCCCCCCTTTTTTTTTTTCTGGCTGTGTCGAAGGTTGAGAAAATAGAGTATGTGCTTTGCACTAACCTTTTGTGGTCATGCATAGAGGAACAGGAAAGAGGGACACACACCACAGGGTGCTGCAACAACACAAGGCTAAAATACTGCCAAAGAGAGTGAAAGGAAAATCATCACGAGCAGCACATGGAGAATAAAAAAAGTAAGGGGACTACCAGAACAGGGAAGCAAGGCATAAAAAGGGTAAGGCAGCAGCAGTAAGAGCCTAGCCAGAGCTTCGTCCACAGGGTCGGTTTTGTGGGGCAGCAGCCTCACACAGGGACTTGAAGGGGAAAGAGGGGGGACTGGGAGAGAGAGGCTCCTTCTGATGCCACTGACCCAAGCTCAGAGCTGCCATTCAGACTTCAGCAGAGCTTTAAAAATGCTCCTGTTCTGATGCCTTCATTCAGTCACATTTTGTGCAGTGTAGCTTGAGAGGAAGATTGGACTGGTTTTACCAGTGTAGGAGGAATGTGGGAGCAAGTAGGACATTGGGGGAAAATCCAACTGCTGCACAGATACCTTGAAGTTTGCCTTGCTACAGACTGGCAGAGGAAAACAAGTTTTATAGGTAGTTTAAATGCATGTGTGACATTTTTCATGCCCTATATCTGCTGTGTACATTGCTCTGCTTCTTATTTTACAGTGTGCTATCTTTATTTTCTCTTTACTTCAGGGAGCAGAGGCCTCAGCTGTGTGATAAGTGTGCCTAGCACCTTCTTATGGTCTAAGGTGTGCAGATACATGTTTAACATGGGAGTGGAAAATCGGGTGGTGCGTAGATTGATGGAGCAATTGCACCCAGCAGTGGCACTGCCACCATTTTCAGAGTGCAGGAAGTGGTGAAGGCAACAGAGCTGCACTAAGCACAAGGCAGCTATTCCCTTTGTAACTGATTAGAGTATCCTAAATGTAAATTACTTCATCAAGAATTGCAACAGTGTTTGCCCTGTAAATTGAGCAGGAAGCTTTCACATCTGCTCTCAAAATAATTGATGTCTCCACAGAGGTGGTTTCTCATCCTAGGTGACAAATTGAAGAAGCATGACCATGAGCTTTGCTATTGTACAAAGCGTACATTGCAGGGCTGTGGGGTGGGGAAGTTTCTTTTCCCAGTGTTGGTAGGGAACTATTACATACAGTGCTAGAAACCAGTTTGTCCTTGTGGAGGAGCACTGCAAGGCAAAGCAAGTGCAAGGGCCCAGAATGGGAGAGGCTTGTTCCCTCTGCTATTTCCAAATGGAGAGGGACTGGAGCCTTCCCACGGGAAATGGCAGTGTTGGAGCAGTGTGAGGCCTTGGGGCTATTGTCGATGTGATATGCTTCTCATGGTGCCCGCTCCTCAAGCTTTGGGCTGCTCGTGCTGCTCTGGTACTGTGTCCTACACTGCTATATCAGCTTTTGGGACAAGAAAGTTGGAGAGGGATGTGAGAACAAAGCACTGCAGGAAGACCTGGGCTAAGATCGGGAGCTGACTACTTAATAACAACTCCTGTAATCTCTCTCACAAGCAGCTTAGAGCCAACACACATTTTGGAAACCAGTACCAGGCTTGAGCATGACCTGAGAACTAGGCATGCTTATGCATGTACTGTTTTGTCCTGTGTACACTCTTCTTGAACAGCATATTTGAAACCCAGTATATTTCCCGTCTAGTTCAAAAGCGCGTTTTCTTTCACCTAGCCAGAATAAAGGTGGTTGCATACAACGGCTCTTTGAATTTATTTATAGGGAAGTAACAGAGATGGAAGGTGTCCAAAACCAACAATGGTTTTCAACAGTGCTTGCCAGGTCAGCTGCTTGCCGGGTCTAAGAGGTGGCAAGAGAAGGAGATCCAGAGTTTAGCCAGACTTGTTAATGAAAGAGCCTGAGTTACACATTTTCTTCTCCCTCCCCCATATCTTTGTGCTAACTAGCACTTACTGCTGAGGGCCAAACACAGCAGAAAACATGTAGCTTTTTTCTTGGTTATGTATTTGTTGTAACTTGTTACTGTCTTGCTCTGGGGAAGGCACAGTCTGTACTTACTTCTTTGGTTTGGTCTTCAGAGATCTGGGACAGTCTTAAGGGACACACAGAAGAGCTTTTGTGTTTCTGAGGTGGTAATTAACTTAGGGTAGTAAAATTCTTCTTCTCAGTGTGTCTGGTAGGAAATGGGTAGGCCATGGGCTCTGGCTGGAACTGGTGCTAAAATGCCTGGGAGCAAAGCTCACAGCTAGAAGCAAGGAGACACAGTGCAAACACGAGGTGGGGTTGCCAGCAGAAAACCATGGGGACCACCAGTGTCAGCTGAAGCAAAAGAGTACAGCAGACAGTAATATGGCACATGTGGCACTGTCAAACAGACGTCTGTTTTAACCTTCAGAGGAGACGCTGTTTTCTGCGGCCTTTTTTGCCTCTCCTGTGAGCTGAGGGCTCCAAGAGCGTCAGCACAGAGCTAGTCATAGCGGGTTGCTAAAATCTGCTGCTGGAAGGCACAACCCAGAGGAAGAAGAGCTCACAGTGCAATTGGGAGCACAGGGGGGGTCCCGGGTTCACTCAGCTCAACCAAGCCAACTGTTTTAAGTTGCTTTGTAGCAGAGAGAAGTTTAACAAGTGTTCGGGATCTAGTGGATAAGCAATGTTACACTGGGTTTTTTCTTCACATATGTAATTTTTCGGGACTTTAGAACTTTTAAAGACTGACAGCCGAAAGTTCAGTGAGAAATGGGGTTGCCTTAAGTTTGACATCTGAGATAACCCTCACTGAAGCTGCAGTGTTCTGCAATGTCAAGAAAGCAAAAACAAGAGGGGAAAAAAGCATACAGAGTTCTATTATTTTTGTCTAGATTAATGTGTTTCTAGTCTTCTTTTACTTGGAACAAGAAACCTATGCACTGTGTCAGTGTTCTTCTCACTAGTTCGTGTCACCTTCACCCAGAGACACATGTAGAGGACCAAGGGCAGCAGCAGAGGCTTATATGGCAACTCACGCTACCACTCACAGTATGCTGGGAGAGCTCCAAACCCTTGTATACTGCTTTGCTAGGTGAAGTCACCGCTATACTGTCAGAGGGAGGTCATCTGTTAGCCGGTATGAATGGGGGTAGCAGACATCTTACAGCACCTGTTCTTTGCAGTGTCTTGAAGAAAATAAGTCTTAGCACTCCGCAGTCTACCCTGTGTGAAAGAGGATATGTCTGCCCACTGCATTTTTCAAAAAAGCTCTCATGCATAAGGGAGAGATTAATACCAGGGATGTATTGGGTTTATGTGGAAAGGTTTTGATAGCAGGGGACTGCAGGGGTGGCTTCTGTGAGAAGGTGCCAGAAGTGGCTCCCACGTCAGACAGAGCCAGCTCCAGCTGGCTCTGAGACAGACCTGCTGCTGGCCAAAGCTGAGCCCATCAGCAACAGTGGTAGCGCCTCTGGGATAACATATTTAAGAAAGGTGCAACAGCGGCTGGGAAAGAGGAGTGAGAATATGTGAAACAACCCTGCAGACAGTGAGGTCAGTGAAGAAGGAGGGGGAGGAGATGGTCCAGGCGCCGGAGCAGAGATTCCCCTGCAGCCCGTGGTGAAGACCATGGTGAGGCAGGCTGTCCCCCTGCAGCCCA
>JAVJGG010000133.1:0-23502 GCA_035590195.1 Aviceda cuculoides
CCCGGATCCTCCCTCCGACCCTTCTTGTAAATGGGAGTCACACTGGCAAGCCTCCAGTCCTCTGGGACCTCCCCCATTGACCAGGATCGCTGATAGATGATGGAGAGTGGTTTGGCAAGGACCTCTGCCAGTTCCCTCAGTACTCTTGGATGGATCCCATCTTGTCCCATAGATTTGGGAGTGTAATAATGATACATACATTACTACATGTATTACTACATATATTAATACATAATGATACAATATAATATCCAGTGCCTTGCTAGTTTGGAAGCTATCCAATAAACTTCTGTTTTCACATTATGTAGATCAATAGCTAGACATACTATATGGTGCCATGCTTTCCAGCTGTGGGACAGGAACCTCTTCCAAAAGGGTTATTTCTATCAACACTTATTTCTAGGTTGATATGAGATTCAGAAATTTTTGAAAGAGTTGCTATGCTGATTAGAAGGGAAATTTAATAGCTTTGTACAAGATTATAGAATGAAGATGTGGCAGCAGAAAACAGAAGTTGTGTTCCTTTTGAGTACTACCCACCAAACATGAGCACAGCTATACCTCAACACTATTAGTACTAAAGAAGTGCAGTGAGCACTGAAATACCCCTTTTCTGCTAAACTCTCTTGATATCATCACCTCATTGTCTTCTATTATTCCCATCCTATTTGTCTGTTTACTTTTCATGCCATCTGGCAGATGGATAGCAAGTACCTTGAGGAAGGGACAGGGTTTTTTATTATGTTTCTGAAAAGCTGCTCCAGTACTTTGGTTCTGACTTGACATTCTTAGGCACTATCATAACACTTAATAAAGGCAACACTTATCAATGAAGTGATGCAAAGGTGACCTATTTTAAAATAAATATTTCTCTAGCACATATTCACACTGGGGATTTGTCCCTTTGTATGTCTTTGCTGTTTCCTTAGCCTGATTTCCTTATTCTATATATTATCTTGAAGAATTTCAGATTAAGAAAAAACAATTCCACTACATTATTTGGCTTTTTTTGTACAAAATTTATGTTTCTAGAAATCTACATAAGAAATTACAATGTTTGTTTAGCTAGGAATAGAGATGGGCACATAAGTATTTTTTCCTGTCCTATGTAACTAATGTTCTAGCAGCCTGTTATGTATATTCTCATAATTATTTTGTTTTATTCAAAATTTTCACATTTAGTTTACTAATGCTGTATTTCACATTTCCAAGATTTTTAGAATCCATCTTGCGGTGGTCTTGGCAGTCTTAGTTTTACGGTTGGACTCAATGATCTTAAAGGTCTTTTTCAACCTAAATTATTCTATGATTCTATCATGTCTCGAAGGTATTAAAATTTTTGTAATTTTTTGTTCTCATGACATGCTGGTAGCCTAGGTTAATGCATTACCCCACAGGTGCCTATGTAATTAACTGATCTTTCACAGACATCTATAAACTCACTGGAGCATATCCTTAATTTAAAAACAACTAGCTGGTGTGAACAGAAATTATTGGAATTTGAGTCAAAACCAGTTTGTTCTTGATTCAAGTCCATCCTATAATCCATTTGATTAATTCTCAGACTTTTTCAAAGTCAACAGGCTGTTAAGTGCCCGACTTCTTCCTGGGAATGATACTGCTTCCTTAAAAGTCAGAACCTGATGATTGGAAAAAAAATGTCTTCATGAAAAAACATTGTGCAGATCCAGACTGAAAAGAAATCTCTTCTGATTGGTTTACAGTGCTCCTGACTAACACTGACCAAAGGATGGAAACAGGATTCCATAAATGCCCTCAGATGTGATACTTTGTCAATTAAGAACTGTACTAATTAGAAAATACTTTCTACAATAACAATATTAATTTAAACAATAGATAAGGGAAAGAAAAAATATCTGACTAGTATCTTCTGATTTGACATATAAATTAAAGAACTAGTTTTGCGGGTTTTGTAAAGATTTTCCTGTATCAACACCACATGTGAGAATAAGATTCCTATAGGAAACTGTGAGCACCAGTGTCAAGAATCTGAGAACCTGGACAGTGGGGCACTTTTAAAAATTTTTTTTCAGTTTTGGTGTCACAAAAGTTTTAATTTTAGAGAAACACAGAATTTTAAAATGCTGCATACAGTAGGTCTCAAACAGAGTAAACTCTTTGCCTTGGTGATGTTACAACGTGGAAGCCAGAAATTAGTCTCCACCTCCTTTCTTATATATCTTCTTTCCCTTCCACTCATCTCCTCTCTCCCTGTCTGCTCCATCTGAAGTTGCCTCCTGATCTCTTTACTCCCCCACATTTTTGCATGGGACTGCCCATAGGTTCAAGGATCACTGCCTGATATTAACAGGGGGAATCTTTTTAAAATAAAATGCTTTCACACATATACCTGCACCTCATATAATCCATCCTCCTACAAAAGTACCATTCCCTCACAATGAATTAAGCTGTACCTGCAAAGAACTAACACAACACTGGGGGCAGAAAAAGGGAACATTAGTGGCAGGGAGCTTTTATAGGAGCAGGATACATGAGTAGGGAAGTTTAACAGTGGTAATGCTATAGTAAAATGCCTGTGCTTGCTTCTACTGGGCTAGAGTTTCCTGCTCAGGTCTCTAATCCACTCTACTATTGAATTCCTTTTCTTACTTATAACAGATAACAACAAATTATAATGTTGAATAGGTTCTATTTCCCTGCTTTTATTTAAGTGATTGCATAGAAGCAGAATATGAGACTCTATGAGTGGCTAAGGGGATCAGGAAGTGAAGTTTGTCCTAAGTATTTTGTACTTTAGGAAGCAATGAAGGAGAACAATAAGAAGACGGTTAAATACAAAGGGCAAATCCCTTCATAGCACTAAAACTTTCCTGAAAAAACCAGAGTGATATATCTCTGAGGCCATCACCTGAGATGCTAACATAAGAACTAGATCACTATGATACAGATCTTGGTAGGTCTAACATGAGAAATACACAATCTCATTTATGATACCTTTCCATCTGCTCAAATCCCCTGTACGCACGATCCTCTTTTCAGGAGGAAGACAGGAAACATAGAAGATTTATGCCAGGGTGCTATTATACTCTAAAATTTAGCAGGTGCTCACCTGTTCTTCACTCCCAGCAAAATGAATAACTGTAGCCAATGAATTAGCATAACAAATTTAATTATGGAACTAGAACAGTAAAAAAAATAAAATAAAATATCTGTCATCAGTATTAGTGACCCATTTTTCTTCTTATTAATTAATTTAAGCATTCATGATGGATATGTAATGCTGCCGAGCAGACTGTTTGAACATAACTTTCCCTTAACACTTCTATTTATTTTTCTGTTTTTAATGTCGATGCTTTTGATAAGTGTGTAACATCCAACTCATCAATAAATTGGCTGAGATATGAAAAGGCCCTGTAGCCTCAGCTTCTGCAGCTGAGAACTAGTTCAAGTATTACAGTAAATGCTGTGTCTGGATGAAATAATAAACATAAAAAATTTAATGTACATCCAAACTATGTCGATATAAGGTTTCTGATAGTCCCTAATTAACCAGACCACTCCTACATGTGTTCTTGAAATAGCCTTCTCAAGATTCTAATTAATAAGCACAAATCTCCTCTGACATACAGTAGAAACTTTTAACAAAATATGTCTCTAGCCTCCTATGCGATCCGAACATCATATTATACAGATATGTGGCCAATTGATCTTACCCAAAAAAGACAGTTCAATGTAGATCTGAAAGAAGCATTTTTCTATTTCATAATCGACAGATCATTAGCAAACCCTGGGTCAGATTCTGATATCCTTACTTGCGTGGAGTAACACTGTTTATCATTTATACTATGCCTAAAAGAAACCCTTCTGAATTCAAACAAAACCACTGATGGATAAAGGTATCTCTTATGAAAGTTAGAACATCAGTCTCTGATTGATATTTACTAAGGTTGAGATGATGATAACTTGCTTCCCTGTTGCTACTCTGAACATGTTTGTAAACACAGACTCGCAGTTAGCTGACGTGCTAAATGAACAGACTCCATTTAGAAACACTGGACCCCATTCTGATGCCTGTTCTACTAGCTGATGGCCAGAGGGAAGGGGAGTGGGATGTGATCCAGCATTTTGCGTTATTCACACGGAGCCTTCAGATGGGGGTCATACTGGCAAATGACTGGGCTGTGAAGGGTGCAAACCTTGCTTCACGTGCCACTGTAGCTGGTGTGTGCTGCACCCACAGCAGGTTCAGGTGGAGCACATAAGAACAGCATCAAACAATTTCCAGCATCTACAACGGGGTACCAGAGGGATCTCACCAACCACTCACTGATACTCTAAAGGGTGAGGATGCCACAAACACACTTCCCATGATACATGTGTGCAGGGGAAAGCTGTGCTGTACTTGCTAAGCCCAGTCCCAGTGCTGCCATGATACCTTATCCCCTGGCAGAAGCTGACCTGTGGGGTAGAATGCATGCCTAGGCTTTGTCTGCCTAGGCTTTTGCATTAATAATAATAACAACAAAATGGCAAGAATAATAATTCTTCACCATCAGTAATGATATAATAATAGTGAAAAATAGTAAAATTTACAATTCACATAAAAAAGGCTGCACTGAATCAGACCAAGGGTCCATTTACTCTCATGCCCTCTCCCTGACATTGACCAGTGCAAATGCCTGGAGCTGTATAATTGCTAAGACACATGTAGTAGACACGAAGCTCACTAGGAGCTACTCCAGCTCAGTCCAGCTGGTAACTGGCCCAGTATTGCTAAGCAGCCCACTGCAGACCTCCATGCTCCCTGCATGAAACCTCACTGCCTACTGAGTGTGCTATTTACATCTGAATGCAAACATGCAATTTAATATTGCATATAAAATTCAGCAAAAGGCATTGTCCAGAACTAATAAATTTCTGATACCTATGCAGCTTTTTCTTTTTTTTTTTTCATGAAGCTTCTAACCTTCCCTGTTTAGTTAAAGGATATGAGGCCTGTGTAACAGACTGCCTTTAAGGCAAGAAAGAGCATTGTGTTATACTAAGTTTACATGCAAGTGTAAGATTTTGAATATCAAACAAGTTTTTTACAGGGCTCAAATGTCAAATCCCTACTCACAGATAAGCATTACCCTTGGTTTTCCAAAAGTCACTGACGAGATCCAATGAACATCAATAGTCATAATTTCAGTCAAGAGGATTTTTTGCTACAGGAAAGGGCAGGATAGCACCACACACAAAGCTGCTTAGCACATTACTACAGGCAGAAATGTTACTTAAATATGTGCAAGTGAACACTTGCTCAAACAATTCACAAGCAATGTCCTAGATATCATAAGAAGCTGTCACAGTATTGACATTTATTCTTAGGTATGACCATGCAGATTAAAACCTGTGTTCTGTAATTATACTGAGCTGTTTACTACTAAAATCTCTGCTGAGTCAAGGCTGCTTTCCATACTGCTTTCTTACAGGATATACTAAATAGTTTTAATCAACCAATATATAGCATGTGTTCAACTAAACTATCTGACATCTTTGAGAAAAACTAGTAATTGAGTGGAATTAATGTAATGAATTGTTATTGCTAACTATTAAAGTGGCTGCAAACAAATTTGCCAGTGATTCATTCATGCTCAGGAAAACAAGCTGAGTTTGAAAACAAGAAAAAATGTTTACTATTCATGAAAGCTTCGTAAAAGTTAACTCAAGCACACACCCCAATTCAAACATACGTTTGTCCTCATCTCGCCTCTGAATCATCTGTTCAATCTGCCCTTTCTCCATCATGCTGTGCTGAACTGATTGCTTCAGCTGTACAAGTTAGGGATCTGGGAGACAGAAATTTCTTTGCACAATACTCTGGCCTGCTCCCATTCAGAAACAGTCACATAAAAATTATATGAAAGGGTGTCAGCCTCCAGGATATAAATAGAGGGAGATTTTTCTTTCTATGAGCTGGACTTACAAATAGGAATCAAAATGCAGTATTTGGAAGGAAAAATGTATTTTTAATCTAACAGTGCAGGGTCTTGATTCAACTAACAGCCTAATGCTCTGTATGTACTTCATGTTATGCTTGCTTTTGAATAACAGGTGGAATTGGGGTCTCTGCACATAGTATCAAACGAGGTAGTCCGTTTGCACACCTGTACCATTTTCACTGCCCTTTAAAACAGCTTCTTCACATTGTTGCAAGCTCCCAACAAGACTTTGCTTCTCCACTTTACCTTGGGCAATTCCTACAGCTACCTTGTGCTTAGTTGTACTTCCTGGAAATCACTCAGAAGTGCTTGATTCTTGTTTTTCAAGACACCTGAAGTAGTGCCAGCAGGGTCTGTCAGGGCCCTAGTAGTTTAACTAGATTGATGCAAAGATACCTATGAAAAAAAATGATCATACTTGTGACTGGTTTTGGGGGGTTTTGTTTGGTTTTTGTTTTTTTTTTGTTTGTTTGTTTTGTTCTGTTCTGTTTTGTTTGTTTGTTTGTTTTGTTGTTTTGTTTTTTGTTTGTTTTTGTTTTTGTTTGTTTGTTTGTTTCCCAGAAAGCTGATACTTAATTCACTGCATACATGAATGAAAATGCTGTTATCCAATATGCCAAATATGGAGATGAAGCTCAATGGCCTTGTATATAAAACTGTTTTGTCCTTCTTGACACATGCTGAAGTTGCGTCCATTCATAACCTATCAGTATAACACACACATAGGATGGGACACCATGAGAATGACAAGACAGAGGGACAAAAGGCTTTGAAATATTGTGATAGTTACTTACCCTTTTAGGGTTTTTCTACATTTTTTGAGGAAAGGATATTGCAAGGGCAAACCGTCAGCATGTGCCCAGCCATGAGGCTGTTCTGCAGCTGAGTCTCTGGTGGGTGCCAACTGTGGAATGAAGTTTTGTGTTCCCTGTCAGATGTGTTACTCCTTTGCTCCAGGGACACAGCTACATGTAAATGGTCACAGCACAGGCTCACAAAGTCCCCGGCTGGGAGACTGTCCTTGGTGCTCAGAAGTAACTTGTTTAATGGCTGGGCAGAAGGCCTTCCAGGTCTGCAAGGGAAACGTGTGTCTCAGTGAGCCTTCTTGTATGGCCCTGCAACCATCAGAGGAAGGAAGAGCCACCACTCATAGCAGCTTGGCTTGGGCTCAGCAGCACATCCTGGGTGGGGAAGGCAAGAGGTGGGGTCTGGCAGGGGAAGTGCTAGAGGCTTCTGCAGATCCTTCCCACCCTCACCACCAAAATGTCCCAGGACATTTTGCTGTAGGAAGGAGAGTCTGGGGTGAGCCAATGTCTTTATGTCATACGCCTTCTAGCAAAGTTCTGAAAAAAAGGTCTCCTGCTGAGTCTCTACACTGTCTTTTACATTTTCCTCTTTTAATAGGTTTATTCAGGCTACCAAAAGTATCATAAATAAATGATATTGGTATCCTGTTGAGAGATTTGCAGGGCCAGAAGCAAGACAAACTATTTACTGCTTCTTTATTTTTCACTTATCTGGAGACAAAATGAAATTTTAGAGTAAATAGGGCTGGAGTACAGTACAGGTCTGCTGATATTCTTCAGTTTTTCACAAGCTGGAATTCATCTGTGTCACCCTAGTCAGGATAATAGAGACCAGTTCTACAAAAAAGTGTTTTGGTCATACGTAAGTTGTGCTTTCAGAGGGTCTCCCTGAAGAACATGGCAAAAAGAACCGGTAGAGCATATTGGGAGATAGACAGTCCTTGGGATAAAGGCATAAGGGTGTATCCTAGCACGGCTGTCTCTCAGGCCATTCAGCAGCTACCCTATAAGTAAAATAGGAAAAAAACCACACCATACCAAATATGGATATCCCAAAAACTCAAACATTTCAGGGTTATATAGCTTGCTGTCGTGGTTTAACCCCAGCCGGTAACTAAGCACCACACCGCCGCTCACTCACTCCCCCTCCACCCAGTGGGACAGGGGAAAGAACCAAAAAGAAAAATGTAAAACTCATGGGTTGACATAAGAACAGTTCAATAGAAAAGAGAGGAAGAAACTAATAATGATAATAAAAAAAAGATAATAATGAAAGGATTGGAATATACAAAACAAGTGATGCACAATGCAATTGGTCACCACTCGCCAGCAGGTGCCCAGTTAGCTCCTGAGCAGCGATCCCCCCCAGGCCAACTCCCCCTGGTTTATATAGTAGGCATGACATCACATGGTATGGAATACCCCTTTGGCCACTTTGGGTCAACTGTCCTTGCTGCGTCCCCTTCCAACTTCTTGTGCCCTTCCAGCCTTCTTGCTGACTGGGCAGGAGAAGCTGAAAAATCCTTGACTTAGTCTAAACATGACTTGGCAACAACTGATAACATCAGAATGTTATCAACATTCTTCTCATACTGAACCCAAAACATAACACTACACCAGCTACTAGAAAGAAAATTAACTCTATCCCAGCCAAAACCAGGACACTTGCATTTCTCCTTTATAACTATTGGCATGACAAAGATCCAGTTATTCAAGTATCTCCAAGGAACTGGAAGAGTGTGGTTGTTCCTCCCAGTTGAGCATTTAATGACTTTGACATTAATTTGGGTTCATTCCTTTTTGTCCTGGTTTCAGCTGGGATAGAGTTAATTTTCTTTCTGGAGCTGGGGTTAAACCACAACACTTTTCTTCAAGTATTTTACAATCTTTAGTCAGGTCATTTATAGAAAACTGCACAGCCTGGACCCCCAAAGCAGTGAAAACTCAACATTTTAAATTGAATCCACACCAACTGAGAGGCCTCAGCTCCTTGAAAAGTAAAATCACAGTTGCTTCTTTCATGTTATTTTTATCAAATCAGCATTTAGGGACTGAAACAATATTTAGCACATTTTACGCTGGTATATTTGACTTTGAGGATGGAATTGGCAACTGCTGAAGCAAGCACCTCCAAACTCCAACCAATCTAAGATTACTTTTTTTAAAAATTATTTTAGCTGATAAATTCCTATTCATGCCACAGTTGGGCATTTGATGATATTGAGGAAGCTTCTAGAGCACAAAAGCAAGTGAGTTAGATGGGCTTATGGAATCTGCTTGGCATTCAGGTCAAAAAAACCACACAAAAGATCATGAATTTGGTAGCTGTTAAACTGTGATGAAATTTTTCTTTTCTCTTACAAAATTTAGGAGTAACTTCTATACCATAGAGGCAAACATAGGTGCAGAATTACAAGTGTTCAGAACACGTGCAGGGCAGGTACTAAGCATGGGATCTCTAATGAAGTATTATGGCCATTGGTGAATCTTAGTAGAAAAATCAGAAGTATAATTATAAATGTTTTTCCTTTATTCTATTACATTCCACAAAAAACACACTCCTGCCATATAGCAAAGTTGCATCTGGCTGGAGTATTTAATGTTTATAACAATTCATGCAGTAGCAAGATCAAAAATTCACTGTGAAGATTAAATAATAGTATTAAGCAGCTATTGTTTGAGTGTTAATTTGCTTTGTTGGCTTCATGCTGACTCAAATATAGGTAATTTTAATGTACTATGCCAGAAAAACAACACCAATGATGATCCTTTATATGTCCTATAATTTCCAAAACATAGTGTTAGAATTTCAACGTTATCAAAAACTTATTATCCTGTAAAAAATTCTTTCTTTCTCTCTTTCTCTTCATCACTATAAATAGAAATAAAGTACCTGTGGCAAATATGTCTGGTGTGGTGCATTTTTGGCTGAGCTCGTCAGATGGCTGTAAGATAACATATTATCATGAAAACACATTACTACTCCCAGTCCACTAACTGAGACTTCTGAATGCAGATTACCAGGGACATGGCTTCTATTCATAGTTTTGTTATTTGGAGAGTTGTTTGATGAAAACAGGTAACAGTTTCTGATATAAATAGTATAATAGGTCAAGAAGGAAAAAATAACAACAAAAACAACAGAAAAATACGGCGTTCAGAGTTGTTGTTAAATTTAAAAGAATCCTATATGCTTTAGAGAATCTACATTTACAGGCAAAGTAACTGTAATGGTTTCACTTAAGACACAGGTACAGGTGGCACTTCAGAAGTCTATAGACAAAGAAAGAAAAAAAGACACTAAATTTTTCTTATGTTTACTCCAGAATATTTGTTCAAATGCTTAGATACAGTGACTGAAAGTAGGCGTGCATAAACATTTCAAGTTCATTATCTGACCTTTTAATAATCACACCATTTGTTGCATTTCTAGATGGCAGTGCCTCGTTGGTAAGCCAGAGTTATCTTCCTGTCCCCTGTGGGATAGCTGGACTGCCTTGTAAAACTTCAAAATGGTCATCGAAAAAGGAGCAAATAATGAGAAAAATGGAATGTGCTGATAAAAAATGAAACTTACACGTACGTAAAATGCAGTATGACAAATAGCAGGAATAAACCAGGCTTTATCTTTAAGCAAATGAGTTTGCATCATAGAATCAAAAGGAACTAGGAAAATGTTGTCTTTGCTTAGATTTGAGTAATACCATAGGAATAACTCAACCTACCCAGACAGTATTGGTATTCAAAATCATTAGAAAAGGTTAAAGTGCTGATTTAAGAAGTTAACATAAGGAAACACTTAACTACATATCTAGCTGTAATGAAGTTATTTAATTAAGCTCCCAACAAAAATGAATGTATGTGGTTGTAGAACATATTAGAGCAGAGAATCTTTTAAGTTATAGACAGCTCGTATATTTAAAAGGTAGGGAAATGCTTAAGGGACTTCTGTAATCAAGAAAAGTAATTACTTAAGGAGAAAAATACATTGTGGATTAGCTTTTAGGTCCAAGGCACAATAGGACCTTTACTGAATCCTATCTCTATGTATTCTATATCCAGAACAATTTGTTCGTTTCTTACAGTTTAATCCTGAGAGGAAAAGGCAGGCATATTGACTTTTTATATGCAACTAAATTAATTTGGTGAACGCATATTTACTTTTCAACAGATTATTCAGAGGTAGATTCAGAGAATTTCAGCTCAAAATTGACTCCTCATAGTTCTTGAGCACCACTCTTCTGGTGGACTTCTGTTTGTGATCAGAGCATAAGACAGAGGATACAAAATGTCTCAGACAAAACTCTGCTTGGTCTCAGAATTCAGAAAAGATTTCACCTTACTACCTGAAGAAAGTTTTATTATTTGCCACACGTGTTCAGGAGGAAATATAATACTGAATAGCCAGAGATGATGCAGGATGTGTGCCAATCTGCTTGACACGAAGGAGGAACGAGGAATACATACTTGCAGGGCTTAACTGGTCCTATTGCAGATTGTTCCTGTGAAGGAAGAAGCCTGGGGTCAGAGGAGGTGTCTGTAGGGCACAGTGGAGAAAGCAGGTAATATCGCTTGAATGAGAAAAGTGCTGTAAGATACCCCTCAATATTTGTTGACAGCAATGCTGTAAATTTGGACTCCTAGTTGCCATGGTTACAAACAGACTTTGATACTGACCAGTAACATAAAAGTGCCCTCCAGTTGTTTGTTGCCTGTTTCACACGTTGCCCACTTTTCATAATGATTTATTCCAATTGCTTAGCACTTCTCATAGAAATATTCATCACCTTCTGGGGTTCAGTTTTTCATTCTTTCCCAGCTCCCACTAATCATTCAGGACACTGAAGAATTGAAACCAGCAGTAACGTTTTAACTTTATTTTTCCACAGCAATTGTTTGGATGTGAACAGGTTAATTCTGCACAAAATCTAGGGTTTATAAAGACAGGGTTTCAGCCATACCAAGACATATAAGAATATTTTCATGACTTTTTTTTCCCTTTTATCCTAATACGTAAGAATTTTTAAATAATCATTAGCAAATTAAGCCTCTTCTCCACTTTTTCAGAAGTGTTTGTCAGCCTCAGTGCCTACTGCAGAGCACACAGGCAAGACAAAACTAAAGTGAGAGCTGACTTAACTGTTTCCAGCTGCCAAAATTAAAAATGTGCAAATGCATAAACCAGGAGAAGTCATTGAAACTTTAATTATTCCTATAGCCATTGTAATAATCTACCACATATACTATTATCAAGGAAAGAGTACCACCAGGTCCGCGTAATATCAAGCAGGTAGGAAGGATATAAGCTTTTCCACTACAACAGAGAAGTGGCTTTTGGGCCCAAACTTGGTCCCCAGACTGAACATTTCCCCTGGACTGCAAAAAACCTGTGGCTGTAGGGTTGTCCTCTGTGCCCTGGTATGGTTAGAGGAAGAAAAGGATAGCCTGACATTCAGGATCCAAATTTTCAGTGAGCCTTTTATTGTACTGAGTGACTAAAGCTACAGAAGCCATCGAGGTAACATCAGGTCAACTTCAAGCTGTGACCACCTCAAATGACCAAACTATGTGTCTTCCCATGAATGTACTACGTCCCAGGAGAGATTGGATGGGTACGGTACTTCCTCGCTATTTCGCCAGATGCAGTGCAGCTTTGTCAAAAAGAGGCTTCTGGCACTGAGAGAGTCAGGGAGAGTTATTTGATGTCCTCAACTTGTTGTCATCATGTATCTTCACTCACAAGCCTTCAGTAGCATTCAGCATGCAATCTACTATCCTTGATTGTCTCTCGACTTCAGCAGTTGAACATCTGTCCACTGGTGACAACAGCATTTTTAAAGTTAATCTGTATTTGCACAAGTTCTACAGAAGCTGTTTATCAAAGCTTGTTAGGTGCTTGAATTTCTTAGGCTATTGTATGGGGTTTAATTTTCTTTAATTATAAGCAATATAGCAAGTAATCTTTTTAGCAGACAGAAGTCCCCTCTGCATTATTGCGGTTTTATGATAGATACAATAGTAAATCTCAGTAATTTGATGGTGTCCTTCCACACTTTTTAGACACTTACCTTTACAGCAGGTTCATATTTTTGTGAAACACTGTCTTCCCCTCCCTGGTCCTTCATGTCACTGTTTCCATCGCAGATAACCCTCCTTGCTGTTGTGGAAGAGCACAATATGTTAAAGCTATCACCCTCATTGAAAGGGATCACAGAAGAGTTACTGTTCCCCATGGGGCCCTGGCAGAAGTTCAAGGTGAATCAGCAGAGTGCTCTTTGATGGGAAACGTGAGGAGCTCTGTTCACTGCAGCATTCATTACACATGCTATTGCCTGTGGTTAAACAGCTGCACCAGTCCAGACTGGGAAAGGGATTTTGACCCAGTCTTTTGGGGAATAAGTGGTCACTATAGGGGGAAACATGAAGCAAAGCCTTTCCAGTCATACAGGAAAGCACATCATCAAAGGTAAAGCTCTAGTTTTCCAGTTTGTGCTCACTCAATATCAGTTTACGTCTGTAATTATTCACTGGTGCCTTCTGCACAGGCCTGGGTTGTCATGCAGTGTTCTGGATTCCTTTTTCACTTTCTTAGCATCCTATTCTCCTCTTGCCATTGTCTCAACTTCCCTGCCAAATACATTTCCTTAAGGTCATCACTTCTGCAAGGGTTTGTGTCTGTTCTGGCAAGTTTTCTGTCATGATCCTTATACCCTGCCTTTGGGCATCTCACTTGCTGAGCATCTATTCACTTGTCTGAATTTCAAACAAAGTGATGATTATTACCCCAGAAAGGAGACGTGTCAATATTGCTGCCTGCCCTGTCCAAGGAATGAGTTTCACTATTGGAGCAGTGGGCAGCAGACAGGCAAATGACTAACAATTGCATGATGCCCTGTATTACAAAAATCAAATCTGCTATTTGCCACATAGCTTTTTGAGGTGGCTCCACAAACCTAGCCAAGTTTTTCAGAGGTGATTAGGAATTCTCTGTGTCTCATTCTGGGCATCTGCTGCTTCACATAAACTTGCTTGGCCTATTTTTCAGAGTCAATACTTGGCACTTTCTGAAAACAGGGTTGTTTAGACTATTTTTTAAATCTTGACCAAAGAAGCTTTGATTGATCAAAAAGGCAGTGTGCTACTAATGCATGAAGATTTGTATTCCCATTTTTTCAGATCACCTCCTGAAGTAGAAAGAACTTGAAAATAAGTAATTCATAGTTCTTTTTGCAAAAGTCACGGGATTTAGGAGGTTCTACTCACTTTTGTCTAGATGTTCACAAAATGCCAGTGTCTACCCAATCCTGTCTTCCTAGAGGGTAAGGGTTATTGAGATATTTTTGCCCATCTTCTTAGGATACAGGTAGAATAACAAGTTATCAGTAGCAAAGATGAGTTGTGAAGTTGCTGCCATGATTCTCCAGTATGTACTGGTAAACGAAAGGCTGCTGTCCCTTAATGAAGGATGTGCATTTACCACAAATGGGTGAATTTATCACACGATACGCATGAAATTACCAGGGAGTATCTTACATGCTTTCAAGTTCACATTTCACTCAACTTTTTGATTATCATAGCTGGACCCACAAGAAAATTTAATATTGCTTTCCTGAGGAAAGTGACTGTCAGTGTGATGCTGTCCCTGTATTTCCTGTGAGTTAATACCATTATCTTCTGATAGCTAAATGATTAACTCATGTCACTGGTATGCTGCTTGTCTGGGCTGGCTGACCTTTAAAATAATAACTAGAAATTAAAACTCACTCCTTAGAACTACAACTCACACCACAACTAGGAAATGAGTTGAAGCAATTGATACATATGGCAGGAGGTGACATATGAGTTCCTGCTACAGACTTCCCAAAACATTTCAGAGAAATCTGAGTGGCCTTTTTGAATCTTTTTCCTGCACACTTTTTCCTGTCTTGATGCTAATCAGCACACCTTTCACTGTGCAAGGAACAGCAGAGAGCAAATGGAGAAGCATAGGAACAGAAAAAAACCCAAAACAAAACAACAATGTTTACTAACAAAAACGATGAAGAAATCTCGACTGTAGCCAGGCAGAGAAACCTCAGATTTTACAAGAATTGGTAATGTTTGTTTGGGAAACCAGGCTGCTGTATACTTGAAGAGTTGTGAAAAAGAGAACAGTTCAAATGAAGGAAGGCTGGAAGACAACGTCAGGAATAGTGGATAGAAGAAAATTATACATGTAAAGTTTTGTACAACTCAAACATTTACATTAACAACTTTCATTTTCAATCAATCTCAAATCTTAAATGAAAAAAAAGGGAATGTTAATACAGTGTTTTTCTATTCATCATGAATAATAAACAGAACAATTTAAAATTCAGATATCTTGGGTTTGCAAATTACTTCTCATGGTGACTCAGAAGGCAGTGACCAAAGCAAATTTATCGTGTGAACTGATGCAAGAATGTGGTAAATCCTTCTCATTGCTCACAAATCACTAGGCTTATTGCTGTACCTATTTTGCTGAACTTCTGTTCTTTCAGGCCATTTGATTCATCTCAGCCACCCTGCAGCTATTTCACAAGAATAAAGTACCTGAAACTTCAGGGTTTCTTCTTCTGTGTCTGTGAGTGGGAGCTACACACATATATGTACTTGTACACAGAGACTGATTACTGCACCGCCATTGCTCATCACTCAGTCACTTGGTATTTCCAAGTTTAGACAACCACAGGCCACAGAAAACACAACTCCGTGATCAAAAAGTGGAAATCCTTGCTGAGTACTGTCAACATAATTCACGTAGAGAAAAAGAGTGTTTGGGTCCCCACATACATCACCAGTCACTACTGAACAGCCCAAGGTTGAGGTAGGGCCTTGCAAGGTTAATCTCATCCCAACTTTTTCTCCATGATTGGTCATTTGTGAGCAAGAGGTTCAATGCTCCAGACAAACAGAACATAGCAGAGGCATGGATGCAGAACAGTATTTATGGGCTTAAAAGAAAGGAGGAGAAATTAATCCTGGAGTCAGTCTGCCAAATCTGAAAATGTGCAATCTAAAATATATATTTTATGGCAAAGGAGCTATTTGAGACCAAGCTTTCCAATGCAGATGAACATTTTGAATATATAAAAAAGAAAGAGAACTCAAAGCACGGCAGCTCAAAAATAAGCATATTTACTATTTGAATTCAGCCTTCCACCTCTTGTAGAGATTTGTCTTCTAGCAAGTGACTGGGGAGACACATTTTTCTTCAAATACCATTGCTTCTACTGCTATTAATAATGATGATTTTTTATGTAGGTAATGATTGTGGAAATCTTTGTCATTTCTCTTTTCACAAATATTTCCACTGGGGGAAAAAAATGTATTGAACTTTCTCTTTGGTTTTGAAATCTGATCCCAAAATGTAACTTCCTTTTTCTTTCTCTCTTCCTTATTATTCCCTTCTGACCTCATTCAAGAAGAAGATAGAGAAAAGAAATCAGAAGAAAGGAAGGGAATATAAAGGGTGGGAAAAAAACCCACCAGCCATCCAACCTGAAAAATCAAATCATCAGAAATTGAAGGTTTTTTACTCAGAATCTCTGGTAAAAAAGAAGGAAATTTTCAAATCTCTCCTTTCTCCACTTCCCGCTCCAGACTAACAAAAACCTTGATTTACACCACAAATATTTTTTCCTGCTTTTCTTAACCTTTCTTCCCTGTACATATTATAAATCTCTGGATGTTAATTACAAACTTTTTAATTACAACAACTTATCACAATATGATGTTTATGTGGTCTTTAATATTCATCCATGATCAGTGGAGCCAGCATGAGCCTTTTCAATGATTTCAATGAGCCCGCCTTCAACGCCCCATTTTTGGCTGGAACTACTGCATTTGTACACTTTGTGATAAAAACGAAGCTATACTTACATCTTAATAATGTTATCAATAAAACAGATTATAAAATACTGCAGAGGCAATCTGTCAGTTTTAGGGATCCTTTGATTGCTACATTAGTTACACCTTTGCTTCTGATCTGACAGCATGCTTAAATAGTCATGGGTTATCTACATTGAGTGCTAGTAACCAAAGACAAGACCTTCAGTCTTTGGGAAAATCCATATGAGAACAGCACTCCTCAAAGCCAAAACAAATAAAGCGAACATTTTTTTATAGTGTTGAGGTACACTTGAGAATTTAATTTGTTAATTCTCAAAAAATCAATCCCAAAGTCTTTATTAAAAATACATCTGCTTTAATTAGTTATGTAACTTCTTCATTATATCCCTGTGTACCAGAACAACATGAAAGGAATGAGAGCAAGGAGTGCAAGGAATAATAAGAGGTGCTGGGACTGTAATACACTTTTGAATAATTTGGCAGGTCTCTTTGCTTGGTAACGACAGACGTCGGAACAGATATTATCCAGCCAACTGCAGCAATATGGCAAGTTACTTTATGAAGGTAAGTTTGATGTGAGCCAAATCATAGCAACAACCAGTATTCTTCACTAATCCAGGGACAAGGAAATGCTTTCAACAAATTCAACTTTTTGGATTTTGTCAAATAATCACTGCTTTCAGGAAGAAATTTCAAAAAAAACCCCACTCCACCTAATTAAAAAAAAAAGTGCACATCATGTCCTTCAGTAGGGCTTCTTGTATGCTCCTTTATTACTTCCAGTGTGTTTTCTACTTTCTGGTTTTGTTTGTTTGTTTGTTTCCCTGGAAAGGAAGGAATAATCTAGCCACAAGTAACCTAGAGGAAAGACAAACGTGGTCTTGGGACATGGGGAATCCATTTTCATCTCTCTTCACAGAAACGCTGTTGTGCTGCTGTGCCACATAATTCTTACTTTAGCTAGTCTGGCTTTTTCAAGTAGCACATGACCGAATTGCACTGTACTCCAGTAAGTAATGGGACACTGATGGAAGGTGTAGCAGGATATGGCTGGCTTTGCAGCAAAGATCAAAAAGGGACTGTGCTGGCAGCACAGATAGGAAAGGGGAAGGGATAGCCCATATTAGAGGAGGGAGCATGGTCTTTGCTGGAGTGAAGTGGCACCAGTTCCGATCACCGCTAATTATCAGTAAGTCAAATTGTGAGTGCCACAGGTAATTGCTGTCTGTCTATATTCTTGGTATCTACTAGCTACATAATGAATACGTTGCGGCTGTGCTATTGATCATGGTCCCTACATACTTTGCTCTGCTTAGTCTTTAAAAATACCAATATACATATTTTCATCCCTTCTGTGCTCTCATTGGGCAGACTTTCTGGTTGCATGCTTTAAGGAATGCTTATGACCCTGAAAATAGTCAAATCCTGCCCATGAGAGAGCTTCTGTGTGACTAATCGATTTTCTGCTCAGTGTCCCAACTAAAATGCGAAGGAAGATATATTTCTGAGAAATCTTCAGTTTTTAATCTTCATGCCACTGATGTTTTCTTTTGGTTTTGTGCTGGTTTTTTAACAATCCTAAAGAAATTAATGAATTTCAAATTGAAAAATTTATTTTCTGTAAAAAGCCACAACATTACATGCCTACATTTTGAAACAAAATGGCTCCTAGAAAGTATTTCCTCCATTTCTTCTTCTGGATCAAAACTTCATGCCAGTTTTGACTCAGCTTCACTAAGTTGCGAGATTGTCCTAGATCTGCCTTTTGCGTTTTTTTTTTGTAAACTTACAATTCATTAAAATGTTTGGCCCCACTTCAGCTCTAGTTTAGTTTCCCAGAGCCAGAAGAAGAAACATAAATGTGCATAGGTCATAGTCTAATCACTTTTAGAAAAGGACCTTTCTGTGTAAGGGCCTTGTTCCCACTGTTGGCAGCTGGCAAAACAGTTACACACAAATAACAATGACTCAGGAGGGAGGAAGTGTGACTGACTGTAGCTGGGATTTTGTATACAGTGAACAAGCTGAGAAAATAAGCTCTTTTTTCAGTTATTATAATTGTTATGCAGAGTTTTTAAAAATATGTCAAGGAAATTTTGAGGCAGACATCTTACTGTTTAGTTTGTAGTTACAAGTGCTGTCGAAGACCAATACTGATCATCAACACTCTCACCCCGTAAAAGCACGGCATTGAAAACATGTCCACAAAACAAGCACATATGATAGATTGTAATAGATTGCAGGGCTTTCAACTTACTCTAAATAAGGCTAAGAATGTAGACAACATTTGTCATTCAAGTCAGATCATTGTACTGTTTATGGAATGCAGAAATTACTTAAAATTCTTGCTAGAAATCTGAAGGGGGTCTCCCACTCAGAAATTTCAGATGACATTACCATTTTTCTTAAATCTCCTAGGCCCTTTGTAATAGCTTACTTTCAGTCTCAAAGAAAAATAGCTCTTTCTGACTAGAGTTACTCTTCACTTTCTGATAAATTGCAAACTGATTTGGCAATTACTCTGAATTAAAGATAGACATGTCAAACGGATCACTTAGAAGCTGTTCAAGAGCAAGTTAAAGTGTCAGGATGTAAAATGGAATTAATTAAAACTAGGAAATGGCTGTAGATTTTTTCCCATGAATAACTGTGATTCTGACTGGACAAAGAAACACAGGCATAAAAAAGCCACAGCACATCAAATAGTTTATATCTCCATTTTTTTTAAATAATACTCTGCTATCTAGAGGGCTCTGAGTACCTTTAAAACAAATAACTTTGTGCACCAAGTGCGGAATTCCACATTGTGCGTCTCTCATCATGTATCCTTGCTTACCTTGAAAATGCTCTGGAGTCCTCCAACAGGACTGCTAAATATGTCAAACTCAGGAGCTAAACCACCATCCTTGCAGGCTCCATGAAGGCTAACAGTTGTCCTCCTGGCTTAACAGCTTTGTGCAGGCTCTGGTACCCACCTTTAGATTGGCTTAGGGCATCCTGTGGTCCTGGGCTGGGGTTTGAAAGTTGCCGGCTTCGTACAGCGTTTTTATTAGCACTCTTGGAAGCTGAATATCAACAGGGTACAGAAATGTAATTATTCTTTCTAAGCCAAAGGTGGTCCCCATGGAGACCCTTTTCCTGCAATGGCTTTGGCAATACACATTAGCTGGATAAATAGAGCTAACAGAGCCATCAGTCTACTTCTTTGTGCAGGATCTGTATTCAGATAAAAAAATACTTGTTTTAAATAGTTGCATATGTAAATATATAGATGCATATGTATTAACCATATAAATATAACATGATTAAATAATTAGGCATTCCTTTGCATTGTTTGTGGGTCCAGATGCAAGGATTCTGTTTTGGGAAGTAACTTGATCTAAGCCACATTTATAATAATTTTGATTATAATTTAGAGTTTTCTGCAATGTGTTAGAAAAGGGAGAAAAAAATTGAAGGAAACACAGAGCCATCACGATTGAAACACCATGGTTAACCTCTGTTGACATTAGTTTTCAGGATGTTGGTTACTGAAGGAAAAGGTTGACCCTTATTTCAAGAGCACTGCTATACTGTAATTAAGCACAAAGGCATTTTTGTTAGGATTCTTTCCCACAAAAGCTCCCCAGAACATTTTCTATTAAGGATAAGCACTTTCAGCCTCAGCAAGTGCAAAAGGTTTTCTCAGGATGGCATTCTGGCATGAGAGCCACACTGTTCCCATCAAGCATAAGGAGATTGTATAGGAGAAGTGTAGCTAAGCAAATATAGCTCAGTTGACCCTTCAGAACATACTGTATGAGGGAAAAGGAGCAAAAATGTGCAGTATATTGCCTTTGTGTACCTCAGGATGCCTCTCTAAAACTCACAGTTCAGTTGGTAGCAATGCAACATACAATGAAAATACCATTTGCTGTTCATTTGCATAGTGGAGACATTCCCCATCCATGAGCTGACAGAATTTTAACTTAAAATTCTATCATTTGACAGGAAGTACTAAAAAAACTTAAAAACAATTGTTTGGCTAAACCTTCATATTCACTTAAAAATTATGGATGATCTTTCATTCATTTCTGCAAATACCTGTTGGAACGCATTTCTGTGTGCAATGTGTTGAATAATAAAATCAGTATTTACTTGTACAAGTATTGGTGCCTGACTGTGTATCTGGTTCTCCTAATGACTTTTTTGGGACAGACTCAGGGAGCAGAAATGCCATGTGATTTAGGTGACAAAGTCCCCTAATTAAGATTGAGCTGACTCATTCCAACAGCTGCAACAGAGACCTGGTGAGCAGTCCAAAGCATGAAATAAGTTTTGGAGTATCCATTTAATAATTTCTGGTATGAATGAATATGACTTATTATATACTGAAACTGAAGAATAACATTGGTTTGAAACTTGGTGTCTTAACACACCTACCCTGCAGAAAAGGAAAAGCTGTTAATGCTCCAGAAGTTGCCTTCATGAAGTCAGTCATTTTTCTCCCACCATAGCACTTTCGAGTCAGATTCAGAGGGCAATGCATTTCACCATGGCAGACTACTTCTTTGCAAGTCAGTTCTTCGTTCTTCTAATAGCGTTAGTATTTGATTTATAATATTTGTCTAGCATAAGTAAATCTGGCAGAAGGCAATTAAAATAAAGTTCTCTAAATTTGCAAGGGTTTCAAGCCTAGAGCAAGCTTAATTGAAGTCAATCATGGGAAAAAATCACTTAGGCCTGCAGCCCTCCACATTTGTCAGACATCTGAATCATGGGAAAGGTTAATTAGAATAAAACAAGGAAAAAGTAAACACTAAAAGTGCTTTCTGGGGTTCATTAAATTTAAATAAGTCAAAATATGTAATATTCTACTTTGTAACAATGTTCCACACACGTCTCTGTCTCCTTTCCTACAATCACAAATCTTCTGAACTTACTGAATTAACATACTTGGAAAGCCTGACCCTAGGTTATGTCAGGCCTTCATGGCTCCATTTTGACAACGGAAGGGAAGTAAATGAAATTTTTATGCCCCCTACATTGACAGAAGAGAGTAAAGCAACTTCTGTATACATGTTCATTTCAAAAGCAGAACATCGTTTACCTTTTTTTAATTTATTTTGCAGTCCTCTTCTCTGTAACTGTCCTCTGTGGGATGAAGCAGAAGAAATAAACTTTAGGAGTCCTACTATGATACTCTAAAGAAAACCTCCTAAGTGGCTGCAGAAGCAGGCCTTGGATCAACAAGAAAAACGAATAACCAATGCCTGTTGATTTAGCTGAACAACTGAGAAGTAAGTGAAGGAGTCTTCCAACCCTTTGGGAGCAGAAGACCCTCTCTCCAGTGCCTGTTCCCCTTGCAAGGTGGCTACTTGGTTTGCTCTAACTTGTAGCCCTGGAGTGAGCTGGCATGTCAGCAGATTCAGCACTCAAAAAATGCAGAGGGAAACAGGGACTACATCAAATCACTCAGGGCCCAGCTTAAAGGAAGGCTGCTTGTAAGAAATTGGTTTTCTTAGGAGTTTGATTCTGTGCAGAATAGAGAGGAAGGTGTGTGCCAGGGAATGAGAAGTAAAGAGAAGGCCACCATAGGGTATGTGCTGACAGAGAATCTCATTTACCTTGTTCTTGAGGGAGGAAGGAGTATGTGAAATTGAGAGCACAAGAAGCGGGGAAAGGTAATTTTTTTTTTTTTTTTAAATGGAAGAGAGCTGTTAGAGAGGGAAATATGCTCATTGTATATCTTCACAGAGACAAAACAGGAGTGTCCAAGTTTCTGGGCCTCCCCGAAGCATTTATCTTCTCAAGGTTTGTAAGCTCCTGTTGTCCATGGGAAGTTAATATCTCACCACAGCACTTCTTAACATGTCAGCTCTTTGTCTCCCTTTCATGAATTAGATTCTTATTGAAGCAAAAACATTTCAAAATGATCCCATCTACCAGTTAGCTTGGCTGACAGCTCTGGTTGTGGTGATGTACAAACAAAATACATAGATTGCAGTTGGAACATAATTTGCTCTAAAACAAATAGCTTTCATTTGTATCCATCACATCAACAAACTTTCTGTGAACCACTAACCAGTTTGTCTTCTGCTTTCCTTTTCATTTCTTGATAACCCTTCATTTGGTTCTTCATCTACAGTGCCCACAGCGATGATAAATCAGGACACCCTCACAAAAAAAGAGACATGTCTTTGTCTTGCTTACACAGTTCCATGTATGACCCATTTTTACAAAATTTGGGAAACCCACAGGTACAGATGCTGCAAATGTGTCTACAAGAAAGCAGAAAAGGAGGCAGACTGCCCTTCATCTAGCACTGCACCTCACCAGCGTCAACAAAATTCTTGCAGTGCTTAAATACTGTTGTTCTTAGCAAATGTCTAGTATGACTTTTCCTACTTTTACAGCTGTATGATCCTCATTCCATCCTTATGTCGTAGACTGGCAGTAGCTGATAAAAAATTCCATATCCAAGCATGGGCAAAGGCAGCCTTCCATTAAATCATAGCTGGTTACTACATCCAGCTCTATACATCCAGACTCTATAATAAAGTGAAAATCCTTATCAATAAACAGATTTGGGGGTATAGGCTATATTGTTAAAACATGCACTTTTTATGCAACCTCACAAAGACATTTTTGGCTTCATGACAGTCTGTCTGCATAGTTGTTCTTTCTAACTGTCAATAAATCCAAACTTCATCCTCTTCTTTATGAACTAAGAACTCTCATCCCATTTCTGTCTATTTGTTCCACTTCTTTTTTATGACCTGGCTTCAGGATACCTTCTATTATCTCAATACTCTCATAATTCTTGAGCTTTGACCTAATTATATTAATCAGAGCTTAAGGGTTTCACTTAGCTACTTACA
>JAVJGG010000134.1:0-22891 GCA_035590195.1 Aviceda cuculoides
ATGGAATACCCCTCTGGCCAGTTTGGGTCAGCTGCCCTGGCTGTGTCCCCTCCCAACTTCTTGTGCCCCTCCAGCTTTCTTACTGGCTGGGCATGAGAAGCTGCAAAATCCTTGATTTTAGACTAAACACTGCTTAGCAACAACTGAAAACATCAGGGTGTTATCAACATTCTTCTCATACCTAACTCAAAACCAAAGCACTATACCAGCTCCTAGGAAGACAATTAACTCTATCCCAGCTGAAACCAGGACACCCAGCTCCTAATGAAAAAAACGGTGGCCATGAGGTCAGGGCATGAATATGAGTAGCTAGTGTGATGTAGCTGATATATTGTAAGAACTCACCCTTCATTAACTGCTGTGCCTTCTGGTCACGTACCTTAGAGTTATGCTTCATCTCCCATACTGACAGCCTTCATAGGGAAATACATGCAAATCTTGTTCAGGGGTAGAGCAATGTATTTAAAAAACTTGCTCCAGAAGATAAATAGGTGGTCAGGAACCTCAGGATCTTCAGACAAAAATGAGCGTTATATTCTTCATAATTTCTTTCCCATGGTTACAAGCTACTTCCAAACATGTGGAAACCTGCCTCCATTGAGTGAAGGTGAAGAAAACAATGAATTTTTATTTTTACTGATCTATATATATATACAGTTAGTTCTTTCAGAGAGATATATATGGATCTTATATATACACATATATATCTCAATATCTATAATCAAAGAACTCATGTATGTGTATATATATGGAGTTAGGTTTTTTTTATACAGGGATATATATACATGTGGATATGTCTCTCTTAGAGAACTCTATATATACACATACACACATGTTATATATTTGCAAATAATGTCCTGTTACAGCTGGATATTTTCAGGCAGGCAAAAAAGCGTGGGTTTGTTTAATTATTTTTTATCCTTGTTTCCCAACACTCAGAAGGCATTGTTTGTTCAGTAACTTGCATGATGTCTTCTTGCTGACCACATGAGCATGAACTGCTGGTCTCTATATAGCTTTTTACGAAATGTTTATGCCTAAGTGCTATGATGAACTTAAATTGCCATCTGATACTAAACTGAGGCTCTGTCAGTTTTATTGCTAAGAATGGATGCCTTGGAAATGCTAAACTAGTGTGTAGAAAATGTTTGTTGTTTACAAGGGTCTTATTATGCATTCCCAACATTAACTGGATGTCAGGTATGTCCTTTGGAGCAAAATTTGTCAGAGCTCCTGGTAAATCATTCTGTATTTATCTGTACTGATAGGCAGATTCACATGAAAACATTCTAACTTTGACTTCCACTTATTGGATATTGTTGTATGAAAAAATACGATTACAGGCATTGAATCTCTGAATGAACTTACCCTGAGTTTATCCTATCTAAAACTTCTGCTGCTGTTTTTAAGATGAACTTTTTAGTTTAGTCTGTGCTTGAATTTCAACTCAAGCAACTGAATTATTTGTCTTTTCTCTTTACATGTTTCCCTTCTAAATCATTGCTTGTGTCAGTCTAACATAGTAAGGGCAACATAGAAGGACAACCAAGTTGGTGAGGAGCCTGGAGCACAAGTCTTGTAAGGAGTGGCTGAGGGAACTGGGGTTGTTTAGTCTGGAGAAAACGAGGCTGAGGGGAGACCTTATCACTCTTTACAACTACCTGAAAGGAGGTTGTAGTGAGGTGAGTGCTGGTCTCTTCTTTCAGGTGGCTGGAGATAGGATGAGACTTAATGGCCTCAAGTTGCGGCAAGGGAAGTTTAGATTAGATATTAGAAAAAATTTCTTTACTGAAAGGGTTGTCAGGCTGTTCAGGGTTGAACAGGCTGCCCAGGGAAGTGATTGAGTCACCATCCCTGGAGGTATTCAAAAAGCATGTAGACAAAGCACTTTAGGACATGGTTTAGTGGGTGTGGTTGATGGTTGGACTAGATGATCTCGAAGGTCTTTTCCAACCTAAATGATTCTATGATTCTAAGGTGTTACAGCCCAGCAATCTGTAACAGGCATGCTCACACTTGCTCTTTTTAATTTCCTGCATGTAAAGGAACTGTGGAAGAATCTTGCATCTCCCTTTCCTTTTGTATGTCAGCTGATTTAGAATCATAGAATCATTTAGGATTGTCTATGGAGTTTGCCACTGCTTAAATGAAGGCCTGCTTAAAATAAGTGAAATTTTCTTCAAGTGAATGTTTAATCGTATTTGTGGCATTCCTAGCTATGTTTTTATGTCCTCTTTAACTTATGAAGGCTTAGTCCCTTCTTCAGTGGGCATATCCATTTATGGACAAAGAAGATAATTTATGGACAAAGAAGGTAATTCACTGGACACTGTGCTTGTTAGGGGCCTTGGTTATGCAGTGCCAGGGGCTATGGCACAGGAAAGGCCCTTTGGGGTATGCTATGCTGTTTCCAAGTCATTGCTTCAGAACATCCCACATAGCTCCTTGTAAAGAGACAAGAAAAACTGCAGGAGAAATAATCAAGATATCACCCTCTGCACTTTCTGGTCTTGCTGTCTGTTCTAGAGAAACCCTTGCTTTATCACTTGCACTCAGTGCTTTCAGGCTGAGTGCCATGTCTTTAGGCAGAGTGCCCAGCCTTTCTCTACCTGAGGTTTGAGCCAGTAGTCTTCAGCAGCTTTCCAGCTTTTGCTGTCTTCCAATTCAGTTGCTCTCATTTCTGATTTGAAATAGATTTGGGTGCACTTTGCAGCCTGGTGTTAGGGTAAATGTGTAGGGTTGCAGAGGAAAGACATCAGTTCTAAATACAGTGGTAGTGGAAAGACTGTTCCAGAAAAATTTAAGGACTAATAAAGATGTAAAGTTTGTAGGTACAGTCATGGCACTCTTAATGCAAAGTCCTGTGGTGGCCCTGTTTTATATTAGCATATTGCTTTGGTCTGGATGAATGGACTGATGTCTGGAATTCACATCCACACTGTGCTAGCTCATAACTAAATAACATAATAATTCCTCTGAGACTCAGGTTGTCTGGTATAGCTTCAGTCTTCATCCTGTTCTAAAAAGATGATGACACTATCATCCATCTCTCATCATTTACATCAGAAACTTTTGACATAAGAGCTCATCTGTGACCTGAGGACATTTCATGTACATATGACCAAGAGGAGGAATCTTCCAAGAGGGATTGCTTTGTCCCAGATGAGGGTCAGTCTCCTGAGGAACAATGGCAAAAGCAGGATGCAAGAAGTCAAGGGAAGTTCAAGTCCCTGTGAAGCTGTTTGTTCATTATGCTCAATTTTTATCTTTTCACCCCGGGTATATACAGTACTGTAACATTTCTCAGGAACAGCTTCTGACTGCGTTCAGAAAAAGTTGGATCCGGGACAATGTTTCAAGACTTATGCTTTGAGATGGGGGACTTCCAAAGAAGGTTGTTTTGCCTTAGAAATTCACAGCGAGTAACAATTCTCCCTATTCCATGTCAAGCCTTTTCTTTAGGATTTTTATCACTTGTGTTACTTCTCCATTTATTGGCTTCCATGAGGTACTGTTTTTCTTCAGTCCTGCTGTATTTGAGTGCTAGGAGCCCTATTCAGTTAGGAAGTGTGCTGGAGCGTACTTGAGGTATTCAGAAGCCATCTGGACATGGTCCTGGGCACCTGCCTCTAGGTTGCCCTGCTTGAGCAGGGGGGTTGGACAAGATGATCTCCAGAGGTCCCTTCCAACCTCAGCCATTCTGTACTTCTGAGAGACTGTGGGATCCCTCAGAAATTCTTTCAGGTCTGTAGTCATTTGCTTCCATCTGCACCTTTTAATAGAGTCTTCCTTTTTGTTGACCTTGGATCTGCAGAGGAACGGAGCAGTTTTATTAATTTTGTGACTCTGTGCGGACTTCTGTTGCGATCAGGTTATTTTTTTTCCAAAATTACATGCATTCCTCAGCTAACATTGTAGATGTCAGGCATGCTTTATTTTTCTATTTGCTTATGAATATCTCTTGCCTCTGTTGTCTCTGCTATAGGGAGCTCTTTAGATACTATTAACCTCAAGCTGGGGACCATCATGTTGGATAGAGGAATTTCTGTGAAGCTGCTTGAGTGGAATGAATACATGCAATTAGAGCAAGAGAGAGAGGTGAGATTTTCAGCATTTTCAAAGTGTGCCTTTCTCAGAGCTGCAAAGCCTTCACTTGGTAGTTCCATATGTGTGCTGTAAAGTACTGTGCCATTCAGAGGCTGTTCAAGTGAGATGAGTCTTGATAAGATGCTCTTTGAGATGCTTTTTATGTGAACTATTTCGTTTACTCAGTGTACAGTTATCATATTGCTAGAAGAACCAGGAGTATGAATGCTAACATATCTGTTGAAGGAGAGAGGAAAGGCCATTTATGTGTAACTGTATATGGCTGCAATGTCTTGAAAAAACTTTGCATTCAAAGTGCCTTCCCCTGCTTCTGCCTTGAGGTCTTTTTGTATAAAGTGGGGACAAGCTGCTAGGAATTAAGGGTATGATATGGCCCATTTATACGATACCGCCATTTCTAGTCACTGCTTCAACTATTGCTATATTGTTAGCATACTTGAGTGATTGCAACAGCCACATTGCTAAACTGTAATTTTTCCAGTAATATAGGCAGTAAATTTTTGTTCCCTAAACTGTTTGTGAAGGAATGCTATTTCTGGGTGTACCTACACTAACAAGGCTTTGCTTTCAATTGTTTTGTTTTGTTTTTTTCTCTGCAGTATCAGTCATTGCACGGAAGCTATGATACGTATCTTTGAATGGAACAAAATGCAATAGGTTAAACCAGACCCTAACAAAAATTTAGAAAATGTGATTAATAAGTAAGTGTTTCGACAGGGCAGTACAACACAGACCACAGATCAGAACCAGAACGTATAATGTTTTGTCGGTGTTGCAATAAAATATTCCAGGTTAAATAATTTGGGAATCTTGATAGATGCTTGCTATTTTTTTTTTTTTTTTTTAATATTCTCCCTTGAGGTTTGTTTAAAACTTGGTTTAAGCAAAGAAATTTAGATGCAAGGCCAGTTCACACCGTTGTGGATCTTGTATCTCAGTGTCTGTATATCTTTCAGGCCTCAAAATGTTACATCTTATGCTATGGGCTTTTTTCTTAATTACATGAAGAATTTTTTTTTTATGTCCTTTATCCTGTAGAGCAATATAATTTACAGGCAACTAAGAAGTTTGTCTGCTGGACTTCTGTGTATTTCCTCTAGGGTGTGCAATATTTTGAAGATGATAACCAAGTCTGGGGGACATCTAATTGGCATTAGATGCCATTACCATAATGGCATCTAATTAGCATGTGTTGCATTATGCTCCTGTTTCCTGTATTGGGTGAAGTTTGTTAAAAGCTGAGTAGGTCATGTTGGGAGGAAGCAGAGATGGGTACAAAGCCTTGTGATGATACAAATAATAACTAACTTGCATAATTCAGTGTGTTATAGAATAAACAAGAAACTGGGCTACTATTTTATAGTACGTACTGCATTTTACTTTAGTGGTTGATACTACTGATACATACTGTGAGAGCTGGAAATCTTCAGAAAAAAAGATGCCAAGTCCAGACGTGGTTAGAAGGAATACCATTGACAGATTTGCAGTCAGTTACACTAAGTCTAAACTGATATTTTATTTAGTAGCATAGATTTTAATTATGATTTTATAGCTAGTGTTTTTGTCAGAAAAGATTCAGCCCTTAATCACGACTAAGACATTAACAAATACATATTGTTTATTTGCTTCTTGGAGATAAGCTTGAGGATTTTCCTACCCCTCTGGAACTAGTTTCTCTACATTATCAGTAAAGGTTATTGTATGGCTAATTACATGGCAGTTCAGGTTGATTTGAGAATACAAATGTTATTGCAGAAATAGAAGAGGCTTAGACCATTATTATTTTTAGCGTTCATTGAATCTCCAGTGCTATGTTTTTCTTTTTTACTGTGGTAAGTTCAAATAAGCAGGTTTGAAAAGGTTAGTTAGCCACTGGGGATATTAAAAATAAAGTGGGAACTACATTGTTTGTACTTCTTAGAATATTAAAAAATGTGGGTTTTTTAAATTGAATGAAGAAAGAGGAAACAACAAAAACTTCTGTTCATATCTGTCACCTCAGGGTGGGAAAGAAATGGCTTTTAAATAGTACATTTCAGTGTGAGAAATTTAGAAGGCGTGCATAAAAAAAAAAAAGGTAGTTTTTAGCTTCAGTTCTGTTTGATGTTAGTCAAAATGTAATTCCAGCAATTGTGTTCTGTAGCCACTGTGTGACCTACCCAGTGGCAGTCAGCCCCCTCTTCTTTTTTTTTTTTTTTTTTTTTAAAGCTAATTGGCCCATGTTTTGCTTACTAAATGTCATCTGGACTCAGTAAAAAGCAAGTGACCTGCATTGAATTAGTGTAATTGTAATACAAACAGAACATCTCATAGTTTTGGTCTTATACAGGAAAAGAGAAAGTTGGAGAGATTTTTCAGTTTGATAAATAAAACTGAAGATACAGGGAGCCAACTTTGGCTCACAGTTCATTTTACCTTTTTACTGTCTTCTTCTAAAAAATTATAATTGGCATTTGAATTTTGTGTGTATGTTTTTTCTTTGGAACGTTTTCCTTTCTGGAAGAATCTTCCTTAGGATGTATGTTGTGCCAGTTATTAAATCATGACCAGTCATTACCAATTCCAGTTTCATCAGACACAATACCATTTCAGGAAGATAACGTCTTTTTTATATACCTAGCCTGTTCAGATTTTAGTAAACTGTTTTACCTCTGTCATTTGGTAGGACTACTTTTGAATGCCATTACGTAGTTCATATTTTCTGCTTTCTGTTTCAGAGAGCAATGGTTACGCCTACCAAGATAACAAAGTGCCACGAAGAACTGAAGTATCAGTTCCAGTGGTATATTTGAATTTCAACTCTGACTTCGATCTTGTAGTTGTATTATTCACTTTGGTTTGAAAGGGGTGTTATTTTTTTAAATGTAAGACTAGTGTCATTGTGTGAGTAATGCCTTGGTTATACTTCTGAACATTTGAATGACCAAATGAAAAGAGATTTTACTTTGTGATGCCTCCCACTGCTTGTGTCTGCATCATGGTCTATGGGGTAGGAAAAAAAGTTAGATTTGCTCTACCAACTACATTTCCATACAGGAAAGGATGTAGATAACTTTTACACTAATCTAGCAATGAAATTAAGGGGCTACAGTGTAAATGATATTTTTATGAAGCTATTAGGGAGAATATTGGAAATACTGGCTAGGCAAGGACAGTAACACTGTTCTCTGTATGTACCTGGTAGCCGGGAAAGCAGTGCTGTTGAGTCTTGTATTCTCTCAGTACCTTGGGTGTCAGTGGAGCAGAGACAGAAGAAGAAGTTTCCCTTCTTTGCTCGAAGGTAGACAGAGCTTTAAGATGTAAGAACTTAATACTCAGTTACTCTTCCATAGACTAGAAAATCTTCTGTAATTAATTAGACATTTCCATTATTTCAGTGGGATGTAGGCATTTACTATCTGGAATTTAATAACCTGTCAGTTGAATTTTAGTTCTTAGTTTGAACACTGCAAGTGAATGGGTCATTTTTCTTTGTTCTGGTGGTTGGCTTTTGCTGTCACCTGTTCATCTGTTGCCATTGTAAATGGTGAAGTAGGAAGCAGCAGACATTGCTGTGAGCATTGTTTCTTTGGGTTTCATGTTTCTTCTTTTAAGCATGGTCATTCTGTTTCTGTACCTGGGCTGACCAAACATGATAATCCTCTTTTTTTTTTTTTTTTTTAAATTACCAAAATCACCTTTGGCCTTGCTGGTGAGCTGTCAGCCACTCTAGGTTTTTAAATTCACAGTGTGCAGATTATTTTCCAGCAAGACTCTATTCCAGTTGTGACATGAATAGATTAAATTCCTGCTTTCTTTTGTGCTACCTGTAACCTGTCGAAGTATTGACTCTTAAACGTAAGTCCTTACACAATCTGCATGAAATCAGAGGCAGAGGAGCTGTTGCAGAGAGAGAGCGAGCAACCTGTGCTCTCTCAGGTAGTTTATTGGAAGCTTTCCTACTCTATAACCTGAATATTCTTTGTTGAAATTTAAACTTATTAGCTCTTCTTCTTCTGTTTTTTGTAGACTTGAAAAAAAGAGTATTTTCTCCCCCTTTGAAGGGGCATTTAACATGTTGGAGACTGTTACCGTGTTTCTCACTACAGTCACCTCTGCGTTAGACTATGCAATCCTAGTTCATTGAATCTTTCCTTGCAGACTGTGTTTTTTAAATATCTAAGCATTATAGTTGCTTTCTTTTGAATCATCTTCAGTTGGTTCACGTCTCTGAACGTGTGATGCGTAAAACTGAACACAATACTGCTGCTGGAGGTCTAACGTAACCTGAATAAATAAGAAATACTGCATATTTCTTGAATGTCTTCTGTCTTTACTACTGTGTGTGGTTATTGCAGAGGTTTCACATTTAATGTCCAGTGAGTTTACTACAGCTTTTTCTCACAAATATAAGTTACTCAGTCCTTGACTCTTTTATTAGTAAATATAATTGCAAACGCAGTTTTTCCACTTCATGTCTCAGTAAATGTTAATGTATTTCTGGATGTAATCAATGCCTCATTTTCTCAGAAACTGCAGAAAATACTGTGGGAAGAAAAGATTTTATTCTTAAAGTAAACTATATTATTGGAGTTTTCTTGGAGGGAAAGTAAGTTTCTTAGTCTGGGTAACAGAATTGGAAGCTTGTAGGCATTATGTCTATGAATTTCCAAGATAGTACTGAATCAGGAGTAAAAGAAACTATGGTGAAAGAAATATTCTTTCTCTCAATACTCAAAAAAGTGTTACCCGGATTCAGTCATGTAATGTGCACTTTCAAAACCATTTCCTTGTCTTGTAACTGATAAGAAACTAGTTGTTCAAGTTCAATGCTGAAAAAAGAAAAAGTTGTTCAGGTTCAAGACTCTTATGTTCTAGATCTCTCAAATTCTGTGAAAGGGGGGATTTAAGTTATAGCAGGATGCTTCTGAGAGAGGTACCAACATTTATGAAGACACCTTCTTCCTCTCTTGACTCCTGGATACCTGTGTGGCTGGGAAATATCCTTTAGGCAGTGAGTTGCCTGGCTCTTGAGGAAAGATCTGCCATAATGTATAGTTTGGTCTGAGAGGCTCTTAAATGTTGGTAAGTTCCCTGAGAGTTATGGTAGAACTTCAAATTGGCTAGTGATCTGAAGTGGCCCTGTCCCTCTGTTATGGTGATTTCCTCACAAAGAGGACGTGTTGCTCATCACTATCAAAATGAAATTTTCTCCTATACAACTATGTTTAAAAATAACCTCTTTTCCAAGTCTGTGTCAAGTAAAAACTGAAGTAGAAGGTTAAACCACTACACCAGATACTTCATTCAGTCTAAAGACAGCTTAATATCTATTTCTTTTTTCTACTTTAAAAAAAACCCCACAAAACCCTTCCCTCCCTCAGAAAAAAAAAATGATTAAAAAACCACATGTGCATACACGTGTGCGCCTCCTCCTGATTAAATGTATCTTGCTCGCCCAATGCTGAGATTGAGGGTACTTTTCAGAACAATAATCATGAATTAATTTGTGCTCATTTAGGTTTTCCTTTTGGTGGGTGAAATTGTTGGAAATACTTTCCTAGATGGTGTCTGCAGTTCCTTTCAGGTGTTTGAAACTCTTGTGTGTGTTTGTAAGACTTGCTGACTTTCATTGTCTTGTTTTCTGGTAGTGTTTGGATTTTTTTAGTCATCATAGGGTTTTTTTGTTTGGTTGGGTTTTTTTGTCCCTGGACGCTGTAAAAATGTGGAGACTTGTAATTATTGTGCATGTGAACTTTCAATAAAATGTTAAGTAATTATACTGTTTTGTACCTATATGGGATTATTTGCAAGATAGGTATTTTTCTCTGAAAATTCCTGTATATGTTAATTAAAAAAATAAAATTCAAAACCTTTAGCTGCCTGGGGTAGTTCAAGCACAAGATCTTGAGTAACCTGAAATTATTTTTGTTTTCAGTGAATGGCTGTGCCTTAAAAATTGTGCAATTTCACTTATCTACCACCCCCAAACCCAATGAAGCCAAAGAACACTTAAAAAACCTTCATGACATTGCAGATATTTCCGTGTGTCATTTTTCATTTTTAAAGACTTTTGAAAGGCATTTGTTGCCCTTCTTTAAAGACCTACTATCTAACTTAAAGGAGGGGAGTATTTTGAGGATCAGGTTGGTGGCTGTCTCTTCTGTTGTAACTTCACTGATGTCAATGAGTTCATAACCTTGCAGATGATATGGGGACTTGAATGTTATGTGTCTAAAGAGAAAGGAAATGGGAGGGCAACGTTCAGTTGAACAGCAGAATTGCAGAATTCAGCAATATTTTATGCTGAAGAGTTGGGTTCACGAAGTTGAAACAGCCCTACTGAATTGGATAGACAAACTCAAACTATTCCATTTTAAAGTAGAAGATGGAAAGTAGGGACAAGATAATAGTTGAAAAACCTACAGGCAAAAGTTATGGAGAATTCCCCAAATCATAGGGAATTATTTAAATATGTTGGAAGAAAGGCTGGAGAAATATTGGTAGGTCTGCTGGACTTGAAGGGAGAGGAAGAAGAAACAAGCAAGCGAAAGAAGGCCAGTGCAGATAAAGTTGTTTCTCTGCATACAACTCCATCAAGTCATTTGTTGAGTTGCTTTGAGATCTCTTTGGACAGTACAAGTGATGACTTATGAGAGGTCAAGTAACTTTCAAAAACATTCTCCCCCTCACCCCCCACAACAGATTGATAAATTAGCTGACAGTAGGACAGCATGCTGAGGTGATATTTCTGGGGAAAGATTGGTGGTGTAAATATTTTATTACTCATCTGAAAAAAGGTTTTGAGAATGAACAGGCGTATGCAGATGATATGATCCTTTTAGATGAATTAGCAGGGGGACTTGCTCTTTGTCTTGCTAATTGGATAACAGCCAGTGCAATAAATTCTGCCTTTTAAATATATAATTGGAGATTTGTCTCAGGACATGGTAGAACTTTAAAGTTATGATATGTGATGGGATTTAAAAATCAGTTGTATAAGTGAGCTTGTTTAAAACCAATAAACCCTCTCCCAAACTGAACGAACTTGTGGCCTTAGAATGCCAACTTGAAGCTGTTGTCACAGAACAAATTATCTGTAATATGCTTTTGAAATATAAAGCAATTTTTTTAAAGGAAGTATCACAGAATCATAGAATATCTCAAGTTGGAAGGGACTCATAAGGATCATTGAGTCCAACTCCCACCTTTAGTAGGAAGAGTAAGTTCAGAGGTGAATCTTGAGGCACAGTTCTGTTGCGTGACGGTGCTGACAAGGCAAGGGTTGATTCTTTTCAGTAGATTTATAATTGCACTATTGCAAAATGTTTGAGATTGGTATCTTTACATTCTTGACCTATTGTAATGCTGTCAAAATGTTATGAACTTACTAGCAATAATAAATATACAGGTCAATATAAATGGCTTATCTTTCAGTAACGCATCTTTGCTGTTAATCATGTGATTATTCTTTCCATTAAGTATTTTTTCCCTGTGTTTATTACTTTATTACTTTACATCTTAAGTGAATCATACTTTGCTTTGAACAGCAAAGGTCGCCATTCCAGAGGGAAGCTTGTGACAGTAAATGGCTGATAAACCACTGGTAACGGTTGTGTGGGTTTTGTTTTCTTCTTTTCCTCCCTTCTGTTCTGGTGTTTTGTTTTATTTTTTTTAAATGCTCCTAGTGTTAATATGTGAGGTGTCTGTCATTTTATCCTAAAATAATTTGAAAGTAATTTTTACTGTACGTAGTATTGCATATGTGATTTAATCAGTGGTCATTACTAAAGAATACTGAGGTGAGCCCAATAGAATTGCATGTTAAATGTCACATATATTTCCTTTCATTAGGATTAAAAATTCTCTATCAATTATTGTTTGTCTGGAATTTCTCTGGACTAAATCTACACTTGTCCCTTCCTGCACTTAGCCCTGTGTTGATAATTCTAGCTGTGCTTCGCTAGGCGCCTGTGAGGCAGGTGGGTGTAACAGTACGGTGGTCTCAGGCTCCTACTGGGCTGGATGAACAGTCGTTGCTTACTCTCAGTGAGAAAGTGCCTTTTTGTTTGAACAGTGATAGGAATCTTTAAGTTTTTGCTTAATGTTGGAAATGTAGTTTTATTGATAGGACTAGGTGTTTTTTAATATTTGGTACTATCGGTTTTTCAAGTTTTGTGACAGGCAAAAACTCTTTACTTTCTGTTTTGATGATCTAGCTTTCAGAATAATGTAATTACTGGGGTTTTTGGTGTTGGTTCCCCCCCCCCCCCCCGATAGCATTTCCAAACATTTTTGTTTTGCTAATTCATTATTAATGTCAGCTAAAAAATAAGTAACTTTACTGAACATCTTTTTTCCCCCTAAATTGGTAACAGCTTCTTCAATATTTTAGCTTAAACCAAAAATGTGTTCTAGCTAAGATGAGGGAGAAGCAGTTATCCATTGGGTGGCTAGGTCAGTCTGGAGTATTTATTCACCGAACAGATCTTCAGTAAATGCTTTTTATGACACACAGTTTCAGAAAAGCGTTAGTGGTAAATTAAGAGGATGAAATTTACTTGACAACTTTTGCATTTTTATGGTCTTTAATTCAGGGTAAAATTTTCAATTTACCTGAGTAAAATTGAAATGAATGCTCTGTTTTAGTATGTTTCTTCAAGCCACTTCTCTGTTAGAAGTATGTGAGGTATGAGACAGGCAGTGAAAATGAAGGACTTAGCACTGTATGGGCCGCTGGATGCACAGTTTTGATTTGAGGGTTTCCTTCTTCATCTCTGTAGTTCATGTTGCTCTTGTCACTGAGATTAATAAAGAGCAGCATTAACCCCCCCCCCCCCCCAAAAAGGAAGATATAATTGGATGAATGAAAATTGGTGCATGACTGAGAAGCCACTTTTTGCTTTCCAAAAAGAAAGAGTAAAAAATGGTATTGGCTTCTTCAACAGAAGTAGTGTTTCACATAGAAAGATAATTAAGCTTTTCAAACATTTTGCATCCCACATTCGGATTCCAGTTAGGGGGTTTGTCAAACTCTGAGGATATTGAGAATCTCTTTGCATCAGGTATCTGGCAACTGTCTGATGGAACCTGATGTGTTTGTAATTCTGCACAAAAAGTGTGAGTGCATTAGAAGATCTTCATTAACTAATGTGTTTGCAGATGAGAGGAGGAAGTTGATGATTTTTAGGGTGCTTCTAACAATTAAATTTATTATCAACACTGAAGCAGATCATAAACTGACTTCCTTGTCTTTAATCACACAAGATGATGTTCAGTAACTTTGTTTTTCACTGTCACAAAGTTTTGCAAAAAACTTTGTTGTAACAATATTGTAGTTCTGAATTAAAATAAAAAAAAAATAAAAAAAACCCAACCAAAAAACACTCAACAAAGCAAAACCAATGTATGAGCTGCTAGTATGTCACCCTTCTTGTCCATGCTGGTATTTCATTTCTAGACAGCTGTTGAATTGTGTAATTGAATAATCAGTAGTGTTTTAATAGCCTTTTTGAAGGCCATTCAGGAAGGGAGGGAAGTTCTATGATGTGTATCACAAAGAAGAGAAAAATGTGTCCTTCAGCTGACTTTTTGTTTCTAAAGTTAATAAAATGTTACAGTATTCAATATTTAAACCCCCCCAGCTTTAAGTAGGATTTCATACTCTAAAATGTGTTCCCGAATTTAAATGTATTTTGGAGTTCTGCAAAATCTTCTGCAGTAGATTCATAAATTAAGTAGTATAATTGTGGTGCCAAAACCTGGAGTCACAAACTGCCTGTGGATGTCTTGTGTCCTTACCTTCTTTATAAAAAGTTTCTCTCTGTAGATACTAGCAATGGAGCTTCACAGCATGAAAATCATAAAATTGCCACAATATAAAAATCTTTGCTGTCTTCTTCAGCAGTATTCATGATATTGGGCAAACAATAACAGTAAAAGTTATACTTTTGATTTCCTGCTATTTATTACAGGTCTTTTAACTAAGCAATAGAGGTAAGTTATTCAAGAGCTAAACCCAAAAGACATAGTACCTCGATCAACAGTAATTTGGTAATTTAATGTGTTCGTGGGCTCTGTGAAATACATATGTATTACCCTGACTGACAGGAAGAATGAGCTGCAAGGATTTTCTGATTAGGAAATTCCAGATGTGGTATATGAGGGTCTCATTTTTCTTTTGGCGTTTCCTAATTCATCATCATCACCATAATTATATTTTCACGCCAATAAAATTGTCCGTAGAAGAAACTTCATGAAAAAAGTGTTTTCAGCCTGGACTTTATTTAAAATGCTAGGCCTGTTAAGAGTAATAAAATAATGCGCTGACTTGCGCAGTTCTGCTCTCATTTAACAGCTGGTCCTCAGTCCAGTATTCAGCTTGGCCGTAACTGCTGGTTATCAGGCAGGTAAGTGCTTCCAGGCAGCAGTTGTGGTAGAAACTGTGTCAGATTGTCTAGTGCCCAGTTCAGAAGTGGCCACTGAAAGCTGCCCTGCATCTTCCCCCAGCTGCTGTCACATACGTACTGTAATCTGCATTGGATTCTGCTTTCACTGCAGGGTGTAGGACTTGCCTCAGAGCAGTGTGTGAAAGCTGATTCAAAGTAGAGTTGGGCTCAAGGTTCAGAGGTAGAAGGGCCAGTTCAGGACAAGTTTGGAATGAACTCTATTACAGACAGGTGAAGACAAACACTGATTAAGCTGCCATGGTCCCTCAGGCCTGAGTTCTGACACCTCGCAGCTTAGAGATTATTTTATTTATTTATTTATTTATTTATTTATTTTTAAAGGATGATCGAATGGTTAAAACTGAAGACTGAGTCATACCATCTAACACCTTGGCTGTATATCCGATGCGTTACTTGAGTAAGACTTGCCAGTCTGCCTCAGATATGTAAGGAAATGTGGAAGGCGATGTTGAAGGTGGGAGGGAGAGAAGAATTAGCCCCAGCTCTTTTGTAGTATGTCAGAGCCTACCCCCTCTTGAACAATTTCCTCTTAATGTTTCCTGCAGTTGTTACTGCCAGTTCAGCCCATGTAATTGGGTGGATGGTAGCTTATATTTGGTTTTTCTTTTAAGCAATGGTTGCCTAACACTGGCTGTCTGAGCACTGCCATGAGCCCTGCTGTGAGAGCTGAACTAATACCAGTAGCTGTGGGAAACTTCTAGAGAAACTTACAGGTGGAGTGGAGGCAAAAAGTTACTACAAGTAATAGTTTGGGAGAATACAGGGACTGGAGAAATAGAGAGTAAGATGAAAGAAGCGTGAAAAAACCAAGTCTCTTCGGTTTCCTGCTTCCCTCAGCACCCATGGAACAGAATGACTGAAACAGCTTAGGTTTTTGTTTTAAAGTAGGACAGAGTTCTTTTAGGATAGAAGAGATGTATTTGACAAGAAATGGAAGCAAAAATGAGGAATAAGTTCCTGTCAGATAAATGTTTTGGTTTTATTCCTGGAGATTTGGGACTAGCTTTATAATTCTCCAGTGATTGCTTTGCAAGCTTCTTGGAAGGAAACAGAAGTAGTTGGAAGCTAAATCATAGATTATTTTGAAAGAGAGAGGGAGCTTAACTTTTATGCAGAGAAATATGCAAGCCAAAATGAGGGAGTAGAGGGGGAGGATGGAATTGAAAACCAGCATTTCAGGCTAGTTAACGAAAGGAGGTGCTGAGAGCTGGGGGGAGAGGTACATGCTAGCAAGTGCGTGACAATTAACAACTTGGACTAAACATTTGGAATAAGTAGTTTCTACATGTTTTCTTGCATAACAAAAATGCATCTAAATTTTTTTTTCATCTAACACAGCTCATGTCATGTATCAAGATTTTAAAAAACCTGCAGTTTAAGCATTAAATAAATATATGTGCTTCTGACGTAGGTATTTTCAGCATACATCCAAAGCATAAATGTGGATTAGGACCCTAACTCTAGCTCTTGAATATCTCCTTTTGTGACTTTTATTGCTTGCCATAAAAGAATGATTCATGAATTCCCTCTTTCTTCTCATTGTCCTTTGTGAATTATAAAGAAGTCACTTTGCTGTGGTTCTTAACTGCTGTGTAGTTGATGAAAATAATTGGCAAAGGCAAATAGTTTTCTCAGAACATTGGAGCTGAGTAGGACTCTGAAACTAAGCTTTGCTTACCTGTGGAGAGACAGGTCAATGTTTATTATCAAACAGGAGGTATACATTTTGACACCACATAAACAAAAGTTACTAGTCTTCTGTTACAGCTGTGTGTTTTCAATAGCTACTGCCGAGCTAGCTGTTAAGAGTAGCTGAAGATAAGATCAAAAGTCATCAGTTCAAAGTTCAGAAGAGATCATTACTTTCAAGGACAGAAACAGCCACTGCTTCATACCAGAAGCACTTCACTTGTACTGACAGTTGATCTTGTATCGCAAGTGAGGTAGGTAAGGCCAGTTATGGGGTAATAGAGTGCCACGTTTCCCATCTGAGTTCACATACTGGTTTGGCATGGCTGCCCACTGAAAATATAAAGCTATCATAGCATACTTCTTTATTAAACAAAATGCCCAGGTCTCTTCTTGTAATTCTTGTATCAGGCAGATAATGAAATGGGTTTTGTAAATGTTTAAGTATGTGAATTATAGCAAACTATTCAGTACTGAAATAATTTCTCATTAAAATTATAGTAAAGTTTTTGCATCATTTTGCATGGGTTCTGCTTTTCTTCAGCATATGAGGGGATTTTTAGAATGAGGGTTTGAACAAGTTAAACCAACTTTCAAGGCTAGTTAGGCTTCTTAAGGAGTTATGGATAAAAATCTCAGGAAGTTCCCTCTCCCTCCTCCCTGTGTTTCGAACACAGGCTGAAGCTTCTGGTGCTTCTACTATGTTAACAGTATGCATAATCTCTCATTTAAATTTTTTTCCCCTTTTCTGAGTATCTATTGTACTTGTAGAAAAACAAATGAAGAACTTCTACTCCCTTTCACTTTGGAGAATGTGTTTGAATTGAACCTGGTTTTAGAAGAAAATAAAAGCTTATTATTTCTGTCAGCTGACCTAGCTCTGAATAGTTTGTTGCTGTCATGTATAAATCTTAAACAATGATAGTGAATAGATTTGAGATATTACATACAGAAGTTCAAACTTTCCCATTATTTTACAGTAGTCTCTCAGAATTGTGCTGCTTTTTTTTCCTCTACAAGTGTAACTCTATAATTAGAGGAAAATGTGGAAAAAATAATAAAGAAAATGGCACAATATATATAATCTTAAGTAGGAAAAACTTTTTTTATATAGCATCAATCCTTTTTCCTAGTTGAAAAATCTGTCTGCATATGGTTCTTGACAGGGTGAAATTTGTTATATAGGTAAAATACTGCCTTTTCAATTTTGTGTAAATTCTCACTGCTAGTAGACAAGTTACTTGATTATTTTATTTTTGTCATCTTTTAGTGTTGTCGTAGGTGTTTTAGCATATGCTTTTAAATCTTATTAGGAAAAGAAAGTTTTAAAACTACATCTGAAGAATTATGAATGCAAAAGGAAATAGTAATCCTAGCAAGTTTCCTAAGCAAGTCTCCTATAAGACTAAATGCAGTTAAGAGAGAAGGTGAACTTGGCTTTTCGCAGCAACTTTGTATGTCTGTTTAAACAAGCAGTGCTATCATTTCTACTAAGAATTTCTGAAAGAACAAAATCATTTTTTGAGATTAATAAACAGCAATAGATAAATAACGAGTGATGTGCTCAATAGGGTACAGTTTAAACACAGAAAATCTAATGGGAGGTAGCTACATTAGTAGCAGATGGATTTACTTCCTGAATCTCGATCTGAGTGGAAATCCTAGCTTACTTAAAATTTGTCTTCCAGATTTTTAGCCTGATAAGAAAGGTGGATAAAGCAATTCATTTACTTGGCTTTAGTGCTGTGATGATGTGTTTTGTTTAAACTTGCTATTGTTGTTTGATTTTTATCTAGGCTATTTTTATGATTCCTACAAATCCCCCTCCAACCTTCCGGAAGCCAGAGCTCTGGTCTGATGAATTCACAGATTTTGTGAAGAAATGCTTAGTGAAAAATCCTGAACAAAGAGCTACAGCAACACAGCTGCTACAGGTCGGTATTTAAGTTACTGAGGAAATGCAAGTTTTATGGCTTTTTTCCTCTAGTCTCAAACCAGAACAGTTCTGAAAATTTCTAAGGGCAAATCTCATTTTAGCTATTATCATGCCTTACTTCTTTTCCACTTTTTCTCTGTCAGCTCCTGTATCTCTGTCCCCATTTTATTTCTCTTTTGCTGCTTCTAAAAATTAATTGCTCTATATAAAGTGTAGGGCTGATCGTTGCTATTGAAATTGGATCCTTGCTTTGTGGTGGGAGGCCCTCAATAGATCTGAGGATGTAGGCAAGTGTTCAGTTAAGGAATTGAGCCCAGGTTACCCCTCAGTATGGACCACCCATGGAGTATATTCAGTCTTTCCTTCTGGTCATGTCAAATTAAGCAGACCAATTGCTCTGTGTTCTAGAAGGGTCTGATGCAGATGGATGGTATAACAAGTTTGTTCTTTAGCTGAGTTACACCAAGTGGGCATTTTTAAATTCGATCCACATTTGGTGGTGTGGACCTGTGGAGCCAGGGCAGGGTGTAGCAGGCTTTTGCCCGCTTGCTGACCTGAGCTTCTAGTAGCTGCAGAAATTTAACAGTTGCATCTTTTGGTACTGAGATGGAAATAAAGCAGAGGAATTTCAAGTAACTACAAAAATCAAACAGGAGGGACTGATATATCAAGAAAGATTTAGTCTTTGTGAAATGGACATAATTTTACAGGGGCCACATATTTTAGTACATGGGGGAGAGAGAAAACATGAAGAAAGTTTTTTCCTTTGGCCCCATATTTGTGTTATCCACTGCCTTCAGAACTGTCATAATAAGCCTACAAGTAACTAAGGAAAAACAAAGAACAAAGGTAGTGAAAGAGATGGGGTGGGTGGAGGTTTCTAGAAAAATTATAATAGGTTCTGTGATGATCGAAATAGAATGTAAAATTTCCTGTAAATAAGCTTGCTTTGATAGTGAGATGGAAGTGAAAAATTTTGCTGTGTCATTTGCTCCTTTTACTTTCCCGATTCCTAATTCATTAAACTTTTGGATAATTTAGTGTTCTGTGCTTTTCACTGCTATTGTTAAATATTATTCTTAATTTTCTTTGTTCATCAGTCTACATAAGAATCTGATCTTCTGAAATTTTGTCTGTAAGACACTCACGCTAGATTTACTCTGTCTCTAGCTAGCAATAGCCTTTTTTAAAATTTACATTCCAGTGAACTCCACTACAAGGAGAACATAAAAATTTTGCAAACTAGTTTCCAGTAATAGATCATCAAATTAATGTCATGTGATGATTATTTTATTTTCCACACTGTGACAACACCAAAATGTAGACTGCAAGGAGAGTAAAAATTGGAAGTTATAGATTTTCATATTATGTATGAATCAGTACTTGAGACCTTAAAGATTTGAAGTTCATATGGTTAGCTGAATACTGGCAGCTGGAAAGAAAAGACTTGCATTAATGTGTGCAAGAAAGAAAAAAATCCTCAGTGTTCCTCTTTCCACATGCTTCCTGGCCAGAAAATCAAATTCTGTGGCCCTTTCCCCCAGCTGGAATTTGGAGCATGTGTGATGGAACTGGAGGTGCTGTGGGTGTGTGTGAGTGGGAATGAAAATACTGCTCGTGGGGAAAGATCGTGGACGAAAAAGGAGAGTAATTGAATTAATGTATCAAGGGAGAAGATAGATAATAAATGTAGGACACTAGGCTTCATCAATTCTGTTATTCATGGAACAATTTTCTAATATTTAATCATACAGTTTTGAGGTGCTTAGAGTTAGGTTTTGCCTAAATTGTATTTGAATATAATAATGCAAAAATGAGTATTTTTCTAACAGCAGGTGTTTATTAGACAGCAAAATGAATGTAAATGGTATCATGGGCATATTGTCTTAAAGGAAGAAGTGATGTTTTAAATGGCCTTGAATTAAAAATTAATCTTCTTGCTAAAAGTAAGGTATTTTTATGCTTGTTCCACATTTCAGCATCATAGATCAAGAAATGTTTTATGACATATAAAGTACAGGTTTGTTGAAGTAGGCAGCCATAATTGCTCTGCTTACATCCACTAATTTATGCTGTCAGTTTGTTAAGATTAATTAAATTCTGTAACTGAATATCTGAAAAAGTTTGTTTTTCTATGTCAGACAATCACCACTCTATTTATTTACTACTTACTGCACGTTTCCTTTGGAAAATTATATCCTTAACTATAAAACAGTTGTTATATGGTTACATTTCCCAAGGCTTGCTGTTACTGAAAATAGTTAAAGTAAGATTTTAGTTATGAAACAGCTAAAAGATATTGTATGTTGTGCTAGTGTAGATTTTAATAATTGTGTAATGTAAAATACTATTTATCACTGAAATCTGTGGTGTTGAGTAATACTTGTAGTTACATCTGAAGCATAAGTATGGTAATGATGTTATAAAGCTTAATTTTTTTTTTCTAGCATACATTTATTAAGAATGCCAAGCCAGTTTCAATTTTAAGGGACCTGATCACTGAAGCTATGGAGATAAAGGCCAAGCGACATGAGGAACAGCAGAGAGAACTAGAAGAAGAGGAAGAAAATTCGGTGTGTACCTTTTTTCCCCATAACTATATGTACTTTATAGATAAGTTGCTGTTTTTCCTCTACTTCCTGTACTTGTGTTCAGATACATTTCTTTACCAGGTTTCTACCTGGTTTTTAACCTACAAGAGCTGAATATTCCACTGTTACTTATGATAAGTAAAGCTGCTGTGAGTAATGCCGTATGAGCCAGCTTTCAGCACTCTTCCATGAGATGTCCTAGTAAAAAGATTTTCTAGGAGGTGGGAAAAGAAACCATGTCAACTTCAGCTGTTCAGACTAACATAAAAAAAAATAACAAAACAAAAAACAAAACCCTAAACTGTTAAGATTCCACTTTCACATATAGGCTTCTAGACAAGTGGTTTAATTTTCAGTTCAGGGCATTTTTGTTTTTAATTTAATTTTTTTTTTAAGTCGAATGCACAGAATAGTTAGTTACAATGCACAGTAAGTAGTGATTACGATACGGTTTGAATCAAGTTGCACCTATGAAGTGAAAAGGTTGACAGCATTCATTCTTCAGATGATGTCAGCATATGTTTGAGGAGAGAAGCAGGTTGTGTGATAAATAGGTTGCATTTAGAATTGTTTAGCAATGTTAGGAATAAGTCAGTGTTCCTGGCATTATTACTCTCCCTACATGATTTATTTTAGGGCAGTCTTGTGCAATGCAGCAGTATGTGCTTCAAAGAAGTGTATTGCCACACATACAATGAGAACCAAGGTCATGCAGGAGTAACACACAGAGAAGATTGAGATTGGAATGTTAGTAGAAATCTTACAGCTTTGAGCAAACAGAAAAGAGTGGTGCAGTAATGCAGTCTGCCCTATCCCAAATTGTAGAGTTCTTGTTATGTGTTACAGAGTGTTAGGTGGTGATCTATATATAGGAATACTTTTCAAGCAGATTCTGTGGAGTCTTTTGTATCACAACAGACAGTATGGTCTTTTGTTTGCTGGATGTTTTTGTGTTCTAAGAGTATGTTTTAAGAGTATTGATAGCTTGTGTTTATAAAGATGGTTTACTCTGGATTGTATTTGCTCAGTAGTAAAACAGGCAGGGAAGGTTGGGATTATTTCTTTTTACGTTAGGAAATATTGCCTATGTGGAGATGTGTGACTTGACATGCAGAGTTGATGTTTGTGACTTGATATATTGAATAGTTGATCTCTGAAGAGACTGATTTATTACCAACATAAAAACCTAATGTCTTTACTAGTATGCTTTCCTCCCTACTATTGCCTTCTGAACTGTAGACCTCAAACACTTGGGCGTTGTTGATGTCTTTTGCATTAACCCCAAATTAGGTATGACATGTAATTACTTAGTCTGAGGTTCAGATGGGGAATCAGATTGCCAGGCATGGATGAAATAATCCATGCCAGCTCAGTATGTGGTGTACACCTTCCCTCTCCCATTACTGGTGGAAGGGTGCAACACAAGTTTGGTCCACATCAACTGAAGAAGCATTTAGCAACTCCTCGTGCTTCTTGCATGGGTGCAAAAGTCAGAATGTAACACTGCACCACCACCCCACCCCACCCCCACACCCCCCCCAGGTTATTCAGTGTTTAGTATAAAGGAACCTCAAATCCAGGATTGGGACAGGAATCTGTTATTTGTGTTACCATTGCAGTAGATGGGAATTTTGTCTTGTATTTTTGTGGTGCAGTCAGGGAACAGGTGATGAGTTAGAAAGACAGCAAGACTCTGCTTGTCACTAACTGTAAAAGATATGTGTCTCAAATCTGAAAATAACAGAAGTATCTTTGATTCGCAGGGCTGAGAGCAGAATCACAGAATAGCTGAGGTTGGAAGGGACCCCTGGAGGTCATCTGGTCTAACCCTCCTACTTAAACAGAGCCACCTAGACTGGTTGTCTAGGACTGTGTCCAGACAGCTTTTGAGTATCTCCAAGGAGGGAAACTCCACAACCTTTCTGGGCAGATTGCGCCAATGCTCCATCACCCTCAGAGTAAAAAAGTGTTTCCTGATGTTCAAAGGGAACCTCCTGTGTTTCAGCGTGTGCCCATTGCCTCTGGTCTTGTCACTGGGCACCACTGAAAAGGGCCTGGCTCTGTCGTCTTTGCACCTTCCCTTCAGATACTTGTACAGATTGATGAGGTCCCCCATGAGC